>JAEQBA010002688.1:0-99860 GCA_019434445.1 Phalangium opilio
TTTTGACATGGACAACCGTGAAAGTAGCAACCGTGGAAATCGTAGATTTTGGGCGGAGTTTCGCTATAGCCGTCGACTAAATAGCGCCCCACCCGATATTCACCCCCATAGCTTAAAGCCGTTCGCAATTTTATATTTTCCGTTTTCTCCACCCAAGCGAGATATTTTAAGCTAATCTGACTGTGATTAAATTTTGCGTTATAGCCGTTAGAAGGAACAATACCCATGCTGTAAGGTTTATAGTAATTGTTAAGATAAATAGTGGTTAAAGCACCCGCCAAAGTAATATTTTTTAAGCAAAAAGGGTCTAATTTGGTTAGGTCTACGTAAATTTTTCTAAAAGCTTCGACGCCTTGTCTTAAAACTCGAACGTCTTGAATGCAATATTTAATAAGCTCCTCTTTGATGTTGTAAATAGATCCTTCCATTGACGCGTACCAAGTTTGAAAATCTCGATAATCATTGGCTTTCATTTGAGCTACGTTAAAGTACGAGGCTTCAGGGATGACGCCAATGTAATTAAGATTTTCTTCGGTATGAAAATCAAATGGAAAGAATCCTTTCGCTACATCGCCGAGGCTAAACATGCTGGTGAAATTACGCAAAGGCTGACTAATGTAATTAAAGCTATCAAGGAATCTAATTTGCGGTCCCTCAAGATGAATCATTAAAATTTTACTGCCGTCAAAAATAACGGCAGGGGTGACGTGTCTATGGACTAAAGCGTTAAGAATTAAGAAGTTATCAAAAGCTTTCGCGTAATGAGCTACTACTTGAGTGTTAGTAAAGCGCGGTTGGTACGTTTTACGTTTCTGTCCAGTCAAAACTACCTGCTCTACGCTAAATAAATAATTTAAAAATTGCTCGACGCAATTGGCGCCGTAAAAAATTTTGGTTTCAAAGCCAGCTTCAGTCTCTACGTCGCAAACTAATAAAATGGGGACGTGGATATTATTTCTCAGAATAGTCTCAATGTCGTAATAAATAAACCGCGAGGCTTTCATTTTGGTTTCCAAAGGCATAACAAAATGTTCACCTGGCGGATGAACTATTTTACACTGAGAGCATTCGGGATTGCAGTCGTGATCGTCACCCATAAGTCGCCCACATTCTAAACATCGTTTTTGACTCGCGCAGGTGCCATTAAGTAAATGAGTTTCGTAGCAGGGGCCCGGGAAAAAGTAGCGGTGGCATTCGTCGCAACGTTTTAAAACATCCTCGTTGGTTAAATGAAAAGCTTCTCCTTGACACCGAAAACATATATAGGGTTTTGTATCCTCGGGGCATTTATGCTCTTTTAACAATTCACGTTTGTAAAAAGATTTCAAGCATAAATCGCAAGAGGTAACACCGCCCATCATGCCGTGCCAAGTTTTCGCGGGGTGGATATGGTCGCCAATTTTTAAGAGATAGATAAATTTAGGGGCTTGGGGGCCTTTGAAAAATATGGTAAAATTATTCGCAGCATCAACGATTACGATTCGATAATGGGGAACTAAATAATTTTGAAATTTTTGAATATCTTCTAGAGTAACGAAACCTTCGGGGACGCCGGCTTTTCGGTGCAAGATTTTCGCAATATCGCCCACGAGGGCGCTATTGCGTCTCAGTTTGTCAAAATTGTTCTGGTTAAATGGCTGACCTTGCTTATTTTGTTGGTAAAAATTGCGATCGGCCATCTCTTTACCCAGAACTAAACTTCGAGCAAAGCAGAGGTTATCATTGTTCTCCATAAAAATAAATTGGTTATTTTGTTTAACGAAATAATCCAAATTAACCAAAGTTCTATTTTTTATAGATTTATAATAAGTCCCTATATTTGCATCGAGGTTTAGAAATATTATATCAAACTGAAAATCTTCGCCATTAAAGACAAAGTCCCGACTAGATTGCGTTACTCTATAGATGGTGCGCATAATTCGCTTACTGGTGAATTTGTCAATTTTTATAAATTTAATATTAACAGGGGTCGTCAATCCGGGGGAGCTTAAAACAAATCGAACCCGATTATACCCGGGATTCTCGGTTACTAATTTACGTATAACTTCGTCGAGAATTTTTCGAAAAATTCGAAAAAAATCTCGCGTTGGAATGTCTTCCAGATTTTTGAAAGCTATACGCAAATCGATTTGTTTACAATGCCACTTGCGACTCGTTTTGTCAATCTGCCGCTCAATTGTGTAGTACCGGTTTACCTGTGCGTGTTCCTCTCCTCCACTACCCTCCGAGTCGCTACCGCTGCCGCTGCTCTCACTGCTCATTTTTTGAATTTCTATCACAAATAAAAACAATATAGAAAACATTTTGGTTTGTAAATTTATTGTTAAATAGATACGTACTTTGCTAGGCGGCTGCTGAGCGGCTTCTGCGTCGTTCTTCACGTCGTCCACCAAGCGATGGAAAGCGTTAAGGAGTTTGATGGCGTCTTTGTTTTTAGCGTCAACGACTCTTTTTAGCCGCTTATGTCTACACTCCCACAGTTTGTCCGCCTGGGCGTCTTTTATATCTTTAAATTTATATATACTGATGTCTATGTAGAAATCCCCCTTTCGCGGGGGGATTTTAGTTTCAAAATATTGCCCGTCGCTTCTCAAGCGATAGGACCCCTCAACCCCGTTGACGCCGACAACGTGTTTCTGCAACACGTCCTGGACAAACTCCTCGTCGTCAGAATCGAGGAGGATCTCAACGGGGTCGGGTTTTACAAATTGACTCAGCGTTCGTTGACCGTTGCTGGATCCTTGTCGATTATTAGGAGAAGACGGTGGAGATTCAAACATAGATTGAGACTCTTGGTACTTGTTCATGGCTGGATCGACTGTGAGAATCCAATACCAATGCTCAAGCTTTTATACCCAAAATCTCAGGGCCATTTTTTTTTTAGAATACAGGCTTAGACATGGTTTTTTATTAAGAGTTTAAAAAATATAATTATGTCTGATACGCTATTTTTAATTTGACCTAAAAAACATTTTTTATTGTGGAGTTGGTACTAAAGATTATAGAAGACATTAGGATATCTATCTATATAAAAAATACCTCTATAGTTTAATATTAATATACATTTATTTAGATTTAAATCATGTCAAAAAAACAATTTCCGTCCCTCCCAAAGTAATTAGTTTTAACCTTCACTAATAAATTGTTTTTCTTATATAAAGCGATCTCGTGAGAATTATTCAAATTATTCGAAACACGCCTAAACAAGCTTTTGCATACGAATAATATTTGTCCCCTTAGGCATTTATCAAAGTAACTTCTTTTTAACCTTCGCTAAAGGGTTTTTTATATAACACGATCTCGTTTGAATTATTTAAAACACACCTAGACAACTTTTTTGCATACGAAAAAAACTTAGACCTCGGAGAGATTTTGTAATTTTATACCTATATATCTAATTAACTTTTTGGCTATTTATTGAATTTTAAAAATCTTGAAAGTATTGGCTAGACACTATTAGATTTGACCTCGCTAATTTTGTATATAAGCCCCCCCCCTGTTTCAAAATGAAAGTTATCAGTTGTTTAACTTCTGTTTCTGAAACACTATCCCAAAAACTTTAAGATGTCTTTTTCGACCGCTCCTCGTTTGCCCTGCCTGCCCGTGATCAAAATCCATCCGGCAGCGCTTACTCCCCGTCGTGCCACCCCCCAGTCGGCCGGTCTGGACTTATATTGTCCAGTGGATACCGTAATCGACCCTCACGGTATCAAAATCGTGTCGACTGGGTTAGGCGTGATGCTGCCCGAGAACAGCTACGGCCGCCTTGTTGGCCGTAGCAGCTTAACAGCCCAAGGGCTGTTTGTCGCCGAGGGGACGATAGGTATGTTTATTAGTTATTTTATAGTGTGTAAAAGTATAATAATTCTTAACAATAATAGACGCCGACTATCGGGGACCCCTAAAAGTCGTTGTCGCAAATGTCGGGGAAACCCCCTACGTTGTCAAGCGGGGTGATCGTTTCGCCCAATTGATAGTGACCCCGGTTATATTGCTAAGACCGGTGGAAACGGCGGTAAATATTTTCAAGTTTTTTAATTTAGAATTCAACTTGTAACATGTTTTTATGTTGTTTCTAGACTTTGACCCCGACGGCACGCGGCAGTGGGGGGTTTGGGTCGACCGGTGTTTAATCTTTTTAAATGGTGGTGGGTTTTTTTCATATAAATATTTGTTATTGTATATATTATATTGTTTGTTATTAAAAATTTTTATTTCTATATTTGTTATTCTTGTCAGACTTATAATTATAGGCTTATTTTCTAATTCCACCTTAATTAGCCTATCCAATGATATTAGCTCTTTACTTACGCTCCGCCTAATGTGACAAATAGGATCCAATTAAAACTGCCGCTTAACTCTCTAGTATGTTACATATAGCATGTACTAGCAATTTAAATATCATTTGTTATCATAGCCCTCGCAATATGTTGTGCCTCATTTTCTTTTTGTTTACGGGTTAATAGTCAACGTTTTGTTAACTCTTTACGAAATTGAACGGCGAAGCAGAAAACAATTAGAAAATAAACCCAAACGTCCCTCCGCCAATTGCACTTCCGAGTCAAATAACGATACAGGGTCAACGTGAAAAATGAACTCTTTAAAACATGTTTGTTTATCCTTGTTGGTTGTTGATTATTTTGTAATATATATTCTGTATTTATTTATCACCCATATCTGTACATCTTATAAAAAGTAAATATTTGATGTCTTAAAATCTGTGTTTTTATTAACTTTAGGCTTACAGAAAGCTGGAGTGGTTAAAGGGCAACACCCAATGTTAGCAAGCCAGGGAATGACGTCAAGGTTGACTATAGGTTTAGTTTTGGTTTAAGTTAAGAAGATGATGTCATGGGGGTTGAAACTAACAGCTCGGGCTAGCCCAGACTTGTCTGAAAAGTTTTGGTTTGAGTTTGGTGGATGAGGAGAGGGCGGCCATCTTGGGGTGGCGGCCATCTTGGATGTCTGCGAATCTAGGTAGTCCCTACTACTACGGTGCTCAGCGCTGAGCCAGCGCGGTCTTCAAAGAAAATAGTCGGGTTTTGGGAAAACGTGACGTAAAACGCGTAGTTCTCAGCTTGGCGAAAAAACATGGAGGAATTAATACAAATAGCTCTTGCTGATTCTGATGGGACTATAGTTATTTAATTGGCGTGAAACCATTTGATGACGCGCGAATTTTAAGAGACATGTTACTTTCTAATTTTAATTATAAAAGACGTTGTTATCTATTTAACACGTGGAACAAAGTTTTAATATACGTTTTGAATCGTTTTCGTGACACCTTAAGCAATGTGGGTTTTTGTTGGGGCACGCAAAAACATTTTCTAATTTAAAATAGTCTTTTACAACGTGATTACCGTTACACCAATCGGTAATATTGTGCGGTAATTGTGAGGGGCGCGTCATAACATAATTGTATTGTAGAAATGCATTTAAATCTATAACAAGATAGTTATTTATATGTAGATATGAACCTCCAGAACAACAACCATATAAATCTATAACAAGATAGTTATTTTTATAGATATGAACTTCCAGATAAGGCAGTTGTTTAAATGGTGAAAAATTAATGTTTTAAAATGGGCTTAAAATATTAATTATATTAAACCTTCGTAAAATTATTAGAAACCCATGTCATTCAAACATTTTCTTTTTATTCGAGATTCTACAAATATTGTTTATTTACTATCCCTCGCCTACAAAATGTAGAACTTACAAACGTTTTATTAATTAAAGAAAGTCTGCGAAATACTTATTCGCGAAATAATTATTCGCGTCATTGGATCTCATGAGATAATGAACTTCATGAAACATTAAACTGTGAGTGTTATCACAAAGACACTCGGCTAACCTGCAAATCTGCTGGGCCTTGAATATATAATGCGTAGCTGTGTCGTTTTCATCACTATAATTTTTCCTTACTGTTTTGTTAGTTTTATATACCATAAACATACAACTCTTAAGTACTAGTATGGACAATGAAATTCGTATCCTCCGTAATAAAAGGTACGAAATTTACATCCCTCCTCATTGCGAGGATGGCAACTACCTAACTGACAAATATTTGGGGTTGACATTCCGTACATTTTGTTCGGTGTGAGGTGTACGGGAAATTCGTGGATACTATCCCCCGCAAATTCTTTCAATTTGAATTGATGAACCTTCTTATTTATGATACATGGAAACTGTCTAGCAAACATGTCAATTAATGACCCTGCGGGTAATTTCTCTGTACAAGTTAGTAGTCTGTACATCGCTAAGTGTTTCAAACCAAAATTTATATTAGGGCCATTAACGTATTGCCATATATAACCTTCACCATCGGCTACATTATAGACTTCATTCGGTGAGGGGTTTATTAGTAAATCCCCCGTTTCGGGATCTGTACTCCTTTCGGATTTTCCGTAATCTTTATCCCATCCGATAGCACCAAATTTTTCAATTCGTCTTAAGTTGTTTCGTCTAACGACGGCTTCTAAAGTAATGGGTGAATTCATTCTACCATACTCACTACAGCAGATAGGGTAGGAAGGTGGGTCCGACGTATTGTCAGTTTCGGAGAACGCTTTTGATTCGTCACTGATGGTTTAAAAATTAACCGAATACTCTAATTATAAGTCTGGATACAAATGGACATGCAATGGTAAACTATATTGTTAAGAGTATACTAACAATTTAACTGAGTCCATTTCTAAGTGATGACACGTGGATATGGTTAGCCGGGGTGAAAAGCTTGAAGAGCCAATCATTTCCTCCTTCATCCTCCCTTTAACCCTATCAAAGACGTTTACTTACGATAATTTTAACAAGTTGTTGGCTGGTGTTTGTCTTCCCAGAAGTGTATGTGTGTGTTTTATATACTTATAATTTTCTTATCTCTCATCTTTCATTAAACTAACATTACCACTTCTCTGTATTTGTCAACGCTTTTGAATGCCATTTTGTCCCAACCCCACAACCTACCAACCTCCACAACCTACCAACCTCCACAACCTTCCAACCTCCACCTTTACAGCATTTTAAACACCGTTTAATTTTTAAGCAAGTGCCATTTTCTATGTGAAATTGGAGTAAGTATTAATTTTCTAAAAATATGTTTTAAAAATTCTTTATTGTTTACATTTTCAAATTTCTTACTCAGTTACAGGTATTTTCTTTACAACTTTATCTATAAGACTGACAACTTCTGGTACTTCATCAAACTTTAAATTTAATTGTTTTTCGCGCATTTCCCCCCTATATTTTGTTAATAAATAACCCGTATCTTTAAAATTTTCCAGTTCCAGCATTCCCGGGAAGCATAGGGTCTGCTTTAGGGTACCGCATGGTTTGCTTAAATTTTTTTTAACTTCTTCTATCAAATCTACCGAAATACATATTCCATATATAAGGGGTTTTTTAAAAGCGTATCTTCTGATATCTATATATAATTTATTGTTTAATTTAACTAATTTTACACCGATATTTTCACTCTGATTAAATTTAATTTCGATAGTTTCCCACGTTTGATTTGCCGTCTAAAGACAATAATGATACAATTGGACATGCAGTTTTAACAACGCGGAAAATTAAAAAAAATCTTACCATTTTTGAAGTCATCGAGAGAATTTAGATAGTTTATGGTCGAGAGATATTGGCTCAAGTGATGGTACGCCGCGAATTGCGGAGTTATATATCGTATCTAGAACGGTCTTATAATACGCGTATCACGTTAAAATAAGTACATTTTGAACTATCATAGATATAAATCAATCTTGTTTACGTTCTACAAAAACATCTGTTAGTTATAACGGAGAAAAATATATTATAACCTTGACGTCATACGTATATTTCGAATTATATTCAACGTCAACCAACCTTGTCTTTGCTTTATAAAAACAACTGTTAGTTATAACGGAGTAAAATATATTTTTATCACGGTATAGGCGCTATATTATTCACCTTGAGGTATAGCGAATCCTCGGGTCCTAGCTAGCTTAATAGTATTTTATGGAACGAAGTCTATAACCAACAACAGTTAGTTATAAAGGAGTAAAATATATTTTTTACACGGTATAGGCGCTATATTATTCACCTTGAGGTATAGCGAACCAACTTATTCGAAAATACACTAAAAGTACAATAAAACTACAATAAAACACAGTAAAACACAATAAAATACACTAAAAGTACAATAAAACACTCGAAAACTACACTATACCACAATAAAATACACTAAGGTACAAGAAACCTACAATAAAACAAACCAAAGCACAGCAAAACACAATAAAATACAGTAAAAGTACAATAAAACACTCTAAAACTTCACTATACCACAATAAAATACACTAAGGTACAATAAAATACACTAAGGTACAAGAAAACTACAATAAAACACAGTAAAACACAAGAAAACTCAATAAAACACAGTAAAACACAATAAAAATACACTAAAAGTACAGTAAAACACTCTAAAACTATACTATACCACAATAAAATACACTAAGGTACAAGAAAACTACAATAAAACACACCAAAGCACAGTAAAACACAATAAAATACACTAAAAGTACAATAAAACACTCTAAGACTACACTATACCACAATAAAATACACTAAGGTACAATAAAATACACTAAGGTACAATAAAATACACTAAGGTACAATAAATCTACACACATACGGGCACACGATTGACACTTGGGGACCGGTAAGGAGTGATTGACATCTGAGGACCCAATTAACTATAGTTCATTAAAAAGAGGATTTCATAATTAGTTGAGCGCCGTAAAGCATATAATTAAACACTCGCTGTGGAAAAAGAACCCAAGACATTTATATGTAGGGACCTGAAAACACACGATATTTTCACCTTAATTCCAGATTACTTTCAAATTTCAGATATAGATGTCGCTAGGTGAAAGTCCCCACTTGTCAATGAAGTCACTGCGTGGATCTTGAAAATGTATAATCAAAAAATGTCCCCAGATATAAGGTTGGAAGACGGTTTAGGTCCCCACTTGAAAACCTGAAATTAGCTCAAAACTTAAGTGTTAAGCTAGAAATAGGACTGATTACTTAAATTTCATTCTGATAATCAATATTTTAACTATAAAATTATAATATACATGAAATTTGAAAATGTGTGTTTAAAAGACCCCACTTGTCTGTTGAAATGACTGTGAAGGTCCCCACTTGTAAATTTATCGAGTGTGAAAAATGAAATTGAAATACATGATGGAACCATATAGGCTTCGACACTAGTACAAAATCTAATAATTTATACACAAATGTCCCCAGATATAAGGTTGGAAGACGGTTTAGGTCCCCACTTGTAAATCTGAAATCAGCTCAAAACTTAAGTGTTAAGCCTTTAAAAGGTCCGATTACCTAAATTTCATTATAATAATCAATATTTAAACTATAAAATTAAAATATACATGAAATTAGAAAATGTGTGTTTAAAAGACCCCACTTGTCTGTTGAAATGACGGTGAAGGTCCCCACTTGTAAATTTATTGAGTGTGAAAAATGAAATTGAAATACTTGATAGAACCATATAGGCTTTGACACTTATTCAAAATCTAATAATTTATACATAAATGTCCCCAGATATAAGGTTGGAAGACGGTTTAGGTCCCCACTTGTAAACCTGAAATTAGCTCAACAATTAAGTGTTAAGCTATAAGTAGGAATGATTACTTAAATTTCATTCTGATAATCAATATTTTAGCTATAAAATTATAATATACATGAAATTTGAAAATTTTGTTTAAAAGACCCCACGTATCTGTTGAAATGACAGTGAAGGCCCCACTTGTAAGTTTTTTCAGTGTTAAAAAAATACTAAAGAAAATTTTCCATTTATTCTATTAGTTGACTCTCACAACTTTCCTGAAGCACCGAAATATCAAGGTAATTACGTGAGAAATGTATGTCAGTTTTTACCATAAATCAGAAAATGATGAATCGTTGGTTACGTTAATTTCAAAAATATAATGATGATTTCCAAACCGAGAATTCTTGAGATTTCGCTCAAACTCTGAGTATAGTTGCTAAACAAAGATTTTACTCGGGGAAAGAGATACCGCTCAAACTCTGAGTATAATTGCTAAACAAAGATTTTACTCGGGGGAAAGAGATATGGCTCAAACTCTGAGTAAAATTGCTAAACAAAGATTTTACTCGGGGGAAAGAGATACCGCTCAAACTCTGAGTATAGTTGCTAAACAAAGATTTTACTCGGGGGAAAGAGATACCGCTCAAACTCTGAGTATAATTGCTAAACAAAGATTTTACTCGGGGGAAAGAGATACCGCTCAAACTCTGAGTATAGTTGCTAAACAAAGATTTTACTCGGGGGAAAGAGATACCGCTCAAACTCTGAGTATAGTTGCTAAACAAAGATTTTACTCGGGGGAAAGAGATACCGCTCAAACTCTGAGTATAGTTGCTAAACAAAGATTTTACTCGGAGGAAAGAGATACCGCTCAAACTCTGAGTATAGTTGCTAAACAAAGATTTTACTCGGGGGAAAGAGATACCGCTCAAACTCTGAGTATAGTTGCTAAACAAAGATTTTACTCGGGGGAAAGAGATACCGCTCAAACTCTGAGTATAGTTGCTAAACAAAGATTTTACTCGGGGGAAAGAGATACCGCTCAAACTCTGAGTATAGTTGCTAAACATAGATTTTACTCGGGGAAAAGAGATAAAGCTCAAACTCTGAGTATAGTTGCTAAACATAGATTTTACTCGGGGGAAAGAGATACCGCTCAAACTCTTGAGTATAGTTGCTAAACATAGATTTTACTCGGGGGAAAGAGATACAAGAAATCCGAGCTGTGCTAATTAATTAGTTAGCTATTTAAAAATCTAATTAATTGGCATTTTTCACTAATTGAAAATGGTAATTGAATTTTAATTACTTTACAGCTAATAGAGAAATAATTATAATAAATAAGTGTGCATCGGAAAGGCATTTATCTATTTTAAAATTAATTAGATTTAGTTTTGGCTTATTAGCCAATTGGATTTTCAATTAATCTCTTTCGCCGATTTGTAGTAAAAAATCGAGTTTCATCAAAACGGGAGAGAATGCGTCCCACTACCAGTAGTGAGGGGGGAACAAAATTGTTAACCCACCCACTGTCTCCTCTCTCTCCGTTTCACAGTGAAAACTATGACTCTTTCGTAAATCGTAACTCCCGTATTTCGATCATGATTTTTCCCTCTTGAATTAATAGCAGTGCGCATGGATTTAAAACTCCGGAGCCCGTTTTAGGAACAGTGGCAAGAAAATGATGAAATGAAACTAAATTTAGCATGATGGAAGTTTCGAGGCTTTTCTCATTTCTCGGGAATAATACATGTTAGGCTTTCATACCCCTTTATCGAAAACAATAAATGCAAAACCAAAGGCGGAGTAGGAAGTCCATGGGCACTTTCATGGTGTTATTTTTTACTTACGGTTAATTTTTTGACCTTAATTATACAGGTAATTAATTAGAAATTTGTAATTGAAATTAATTAGTTTAAAAATAAATGACTAATTTCTTATTGAAATGAATTAGTTTATATGTCAAATTACTAATTGGCTTAAAACATTTTTCTAACTGCTAATTGTAATTATTTAGTTGCCAGCTTAATAGCATAGCTAGGCAAGAAATTAACATATTAGAAGTATTCGGATTTTTTTGTGATTTTGAAAGATGCAAACAGTTTTCACAAGAGCGAATGCGCTGAAATTTTCCTACTATTGAAGCGTTTTGTTATTACAGCCCAATAAAAGAAACCTTTATTAATTCTGTGATGCTAGAACAGATCAAATTAAGACTACAGATTTTAAAGAAGCTAAATACGATTGTTTTTGCCAAGAAATTCGAGAAGAATTGGTTCGGCATTGTATTTTAATAACGTTGTGTTACTTATTTATAACAAATTTCCTTATAACGGTGTTTTCATTCCTAAATTTATCGATATTTCAAAATAAAAAATGGTTTGAAAAGAAAATAATTTTAACCACTTAATATTTTGCTTTAAAATTGACCAACTTCCTTTAATTAACCTCCCTTGTAATTTGAACAATATTTAAATTACACTCTCTAATGCGATTGAAACAATGTGTTTCTAACCTTTTTGTCTATTCATTTAGAACTGTACTTCTAGACTTTCCAGAGTTAAAATATAATAGAAAACAAAGGTAGGATCCTCAATTATTCATAATAGATAAATCGCGCCATTACTACAATCCTTTTAAATCCTTCGACTCATACCGTTCGAAGCTCTGTTTGAACTTTCCATCTCTAGGCACTGAGTGGCGATTGAGTCTCGAGTAATTAATTATGGCTTTTAAAACTATTTAAACGATTGAATTTGCCTAATTTATTATGAATACGAATTATTTCTTACTAGTATTTTCAATCCACCATAAGGTCATAAGATATGTTCCATAAGTTTGTCACTGGTAGCTGAGAGTTTGTCTTGTAGTGACGCTGGCAAAACGTCATTGATTCTGTAAAAGGCTTGACACAGACTAAATAGGAAGATGGACTGAAAAACCGAGTGCACTCAATTCTCGCGTCGTTCGCGATAGTTCTAAGTCTCTAGCATAAGTTTCATACTTATGGAACATTTCTTCTTAACTTATGATCCACCTTATTCCCTATCGCCAGAACATAGTCTTATCTCGGGATTTGTGGAGGAGAGGTACGGGAAAAAATTCATCTGTCGGCTGCTACTGTAGCATACGACAGACGAATTTCTTGATTTTCTTCCCGTTAATCCTCTCTACGAATCCCGAGATAGCCCCAACTTCCGACAATAGGGAATAAGGTGGATTAGCTGGCATCCTTATGGTTTTCTCATTTGAGAATGATTCGAGATCCTAAAGTAATAAATCTAACCTTGAGATCTCACAAATGTCTGCGGTAATTCAAATTAACCTTGGAACCAGTTTTTATTTAAACGACCCTTTATTTAATCAGGATTATGTTAAATTTGTGTAATTAATCCAAAATTAACATATTGCGAGGGAATTCCAAAATACATGCGAACAGACCAGAAGCCTTCCTGAAGCTATATTAAACCCATAATTCTTCCAATTAGTTGCAACAATTAATTCTTCTTTTCAACAGAGAGACACTTTGCTTGTACGCGACTCTAAAATCACATAACACAAGCCTGCAGTGTACCACGTGACCACGTCCACGTCTTTAATTATTCGTAAACCTTCGGTTGAGAAACCAAAATGTACCAAAGAGAACCGAAGAGGAAATTTGCTTGTGCACTTTTAAAAATAAAAGCCCAAGTCCCAAAGGCCCCACGTCAAGTGATGCTATCTGTCTCTGTTATCGGAACTATTTTATCCCTTTCATGAATTATCATTATATATAAATCCGCCTACAATTCATCACGTAGATTTTCTCGTCAGAAGTAAATGAACTTAAAGCTACGACTCTATGTTAAATTGTATTTTCAACAAGCCGTTAATATAATTTTAAACATATTTAGCCTTATCAAACACAATAAGAAACTCTCCCAGATAATAATAAATACATTTCAACCATAAGATTTCTGGAAATTAGAGCCGAAATTCAAAAATAAAGTTTTCGCGCCACGGTAATCTACTTCTGTCTCCTTTTTTACCAGTCTTTGAACACCCCTCCTACCCCAAACCCGATTTCCATCTGTTTCCTTCATGTACATGTAAAGAACCTACAGTAGTTGGCAGAACAAAAATGAAGGTGTATAATTCTCCCCTACATTCTCTGCACTGTCATAATGGATGACAACCAGACAAGACTCTCTCCTCTCGTTTTGTTGGGAAATCATAAACGCGTGAGAAAAATTGTTTTCTCGCTATAGGATAGGCGACTCCGAGGGGTCGGTCATTCACGAAATCCAACTTAAGAAATCCGAAAACAATAACAAAATCACAAATCCGGAAAGAAATCAAACTTATTTCGCTGATTTCGAAATCTCACAAAAAAAGCGAAATCAGTAACGAAATCACAAAATCAGAAACGAAATCACAAAATTAGTAACGAAATAACGAAATCACAAAATCAGTAACGAAATAACGAAAACACAAAACCGGTAACGAAATAACAGAATGAAAAAACTAGTAAATAATTCACAAAATCTGTAAAGAATTCGCGAAGTCCATTACTAAATTCACGAAAAAGTCTCAGAATCCAATAAAATCACGGGAAATATCTCAAAATCCGTGGAAATCACGGGGAAAATCTAAAAAAATCCATGGTATTTTATCGAATCTTGAAATGAATCAAAATCCGACTAAATCAAACGATACCCGAAGAAATCAAATTTTCAAAATCCCGTACATTTTATCCAAAACGTCCAACCCCTCGCTCTACTCCATCTGTCTCCGACGGCAGCTGATGCGATATATACACTGTTACAGCTTCGGTTGTCAGTACGCGCAGTGCTGGGTCTCTATGTGAGGTAGGTTTTTGCGTACTGCCAACAGAAGAAAGCAATACTGATATTTAGGATTTTAAAACGCGATATTCTGTATAGATAGTTTTCACACATGGAGGATTCATACCATTTACAGGAGGAAGACGGGCTATCTGGAGGACAAAAGCAGACGGGTTTTTGTCCGCCAGATAGCCCGGTCTCCTGTTGTAAATGGTATGAATTCTCCATGTGTGAAAACTATCAATACTGAAAAAAATATTTGTTCGTCGTTACATAGAGACTGATAACCAATGCTGGAACAGAGTATATATCGAATAACCATAATAAGTTGCCATCGAACGGTTTAAAAATGTATTTACAAAAATCCTTCTTCACCATTCAAATCAATAAAACCACAGGAAAAAATGAATCTAATCTACCAAACAACAAAATAAATCCTCCTCTCGCAAAGACTTAATAACTCATACTCTTACACAAAAAACTTCTTCTGTTATCAACAAATGTTTAGCCATTAAAACGAAAAAATAAAAATATTAAGAATGGGGAAAATCGAGCTTAAAGAGAAAGTTACGCATTGACTTAAGACGAACCTCAACTTAAGCTCCATAAATTAAAACTTAAAAATTATATACAACCCAAGGTTTAGTCGTTCAGCACACGCAAAGTGAATTTGTTTACATTAGGGTTCGGTGCTAATATGGAATCTCAGAGCAGGATTCTAGCTATGTCAATATCAGGTTAATGTCAATATACATTATGCATGACGTCACGAGTGACGACTTCTACACCTGCCCCCATTAATTGACGCAGAAAGACCCAGAACACGGCTGTTAAAGATTGCAAGCAGATGAAATGTATGAATTCCTCCCCATAAATATGGGGATAATTCTTAACACTTAGATTTTGAATTTGTGTCAAACCCTATACGATTGTTTTAGGTATTTCAACAGACAAGTGGGGTCTATTAAACACACTTTATCTAATTTCATGTATATTGTAATTTCATAGTTAAAATATTGATTATTATAATGAAATTTAGGTATTTGACCTATTTCTAGCTTAACACTTAAGTTTTGAGCTAATTTCAGGTTTACAATTGGGGACCTAAACAGTCTTCCTACCTTATATCTGGGGACATTTGTGTATAAATTATTGGATTTTGAATTAGTGTCAAAGCCTATATGGTTTCATCAAGTATTTCAATTTCATTTTTCACACTCGATAAATTTACAAGTGGGGACCTTCACTGTCATTTCAACAGACAAGTGGGGTCTTTTATGCACACATTTTCTAATTACATGGTATATTATACTTTTGTAATTAAAATATTGATTATTATGATGAAATTTACAAAATAGGATCTTTATGTTTCTTTTAAGTATTTGAAGATATTTTTTAAACTCGAAAATTTTACAAGTGGGGACCTTCGCTGTCATTTCAACGGACAAGTGGGGTCGTTAAAATATATGTTTTCAAAATTCATTTTAATTCACTTTTTTTAATTAAAATAATGATAATTATGATGAAATTTACATTATATGTAACGTTAGTCCCATTTTAAAAAGTGTGGAACTTGGCCGTCTTTTTAATGTACATCTGGGGACATACAGTTTTTTTAATCGAGTTAATGTTTTAAACGAAGTTAATTTAATGACGCCTAAAGAATTAGGAAAATAAGTTTTCGTACGTCAAGTGTAATTAAATTATGAAAAAGTCACCGTTCGGTCTGTGAGATACAAGATTTTATATTGTTATCGCTGAATAATGTATTTTTTGTATTTCAAAAGTACCGACATCTATCTGTGCTTATTGTAATGAAAACCCATTTTTGAGACCCCACATGTACGCCGAAGAGACCATATGGTCCTCATTTCGTACAACTGGGTACCCAGGTGTGTGAAAACCTCTGGCGACATCTCTCGGATATTTGTTAATTTCCCCACTTGTAATGTGAAAAACCCAAGTACCTTACAAGTGGGGACTTTTTCAAAAAAATTAATTTGGACTCTAATTAGTCTAATTATATCATTTATATAATTACTTACATGTAAGAACTCAAAAATGTCCCCACATGTAAGTCGGGTCCCCACTATGTGGGTGAAAAGATTGTCAGAATCCCCACTTGTCAATCGTATGCAGACGCACACACACACGATCGTTACAGAACCTCTCCGTGACATACGTCACTCGGAGAGGTAACAAAGTGAAAAAATGTTGCTCTAGTATTTCTTTATTGAGTCGTATACTAGTCTTTTCCCCGACTCGGAGAGGTATTATTTTGGTTTTCCCAACTTGTCTCTTACTTTTTCCGTCTTTGTCTACAAGGACAGTTTTTATTAATAATAATAATGATTCTTGTCAAAATAATTCAAGTCATTTTACAATATTCATTGTACGAGGGAGCATTTGACCTCATTATCTCAACCCATAGACTGTGGATCATTACAAGACACATTTTTATAACGTCTTTAATTACAAACAGAAGTCCGGATTAAGGAAATCAGTGAAGTTTATTTGCTTTGAAAGAGTGTTGGCAACATAGTAAGATTTTATCCGACCCAGCTCTTTTAGGTATCTTCATTTAGTAATTTTTAGTTACTTTCGGTTCACTATTTTTTTTAAATAATTAGTCACTTTTCACTTACTGGTAAATTATTATCAGGCCTGCGTATTATCAGAAGTCCATTAAATTAGCCAAGGAAGTAAACAATTACAATAGCTGGTATAGCGTACGTCTCTGGTGGGGTATCTATCTAACTCTATATGGATAGGGGGCTAAATTTTTCTCCCTTTCCTAACACTGTTAGGAATCTCGAGCTCCTCTCTAGGAAGTCTTTCTTGACGTGAGCGGGGCGTGACTTCTTCAGCCCATGAACGCTGCATCTCTAAAGGGTAGATGAAGACAGTGTTCATTTTCAGCCAATAGTTTTTCTCTCTCAAATAGGGCAAATTTAGCACCTAAACCGGAGATCTGAGAAAAATTATCGCGAGGAGGCGAATATGTCGCTCTTCTTCACAAGAGAGGGGAGTCCCAAACCCCGCGTTTGGTTACTTAATTCCTAGGCTAATTAATGGACTTCTGGTATCATCCTATAATTTCGACAATTTTATATAATAACTAGATTCAAAGTCTATGTTCGCCATGTAAGTTATTGCAAATGGTCAGGGTAAATTGATAAATTTAGTCAAGACAATTTGATGAATTTGAATTTGGTCAGGGAAACTTGTTGAATTTGGTCAGGGAAACTTGATTAATTTGATCAGAGAAACTTGTTGAATTTGATCGGGGAAACTTGATGAATTTGATCGGCGAAACTTGATGAATTTGATCGGGGAAATTGATGAATTTGATCGGGGAAACTTGATGAATTTGATCGGGGAAACTTGATGAAGCTGATCGGGGAAATTTGATGATCACGATACCAAATAGTCCCGAAACCAAATAATCACCATACCAAATAGTCTCGAGACCAAATAATCACGATACCAAATAGTCCCGAGACCAAATAATCACGATACCAAATAGTCCCGAGACCAAATAATCACGATATCAAATAGTCCCGAGACCAAATAATCACGATACCAAATAGTCCCGAGACCAAATAATCACGATACCAAATAGTCCCGAGACCAAATAATCACGATACCAAATAGTCCCGAGACCAAATAATCACGATATCAAATAGTCCCGAGACCAAATAATCACGATACCAAATAGTCCCGAGACCAAAAAATCACGAGACAAAATAGTACCGAGACCAAATCGGTGAGACCAATTAGTCCCGCGACCAAATCGGCGAGACCATATTTTCCTGTTCCGTCACTTTCATGTTTCTTAACAGAACAAACACAATTTCAAGTATAAACATGGACTAACACGTACAGATGTACATCTTTCTCTAGAATGAAAAATCCTTTTTTCCTGTTAAAATATCAGCGAAGCTTTCTACATCTGAAATTGGAGCGTTATCGTAGGTTGCGAATTAAGGAACATTTTCGTGTTGAATATTTAGAATACTATCTACTTAAAGTTATCATCTTTTATGTACTACGTAAACGTAAAAAGAAAGCATTTCCAGGACTCTCTCAAGTAATTATATAGATATTTCAGAAAAAGATTTATAGAGCTAAAGTCTTAGACCATAGGATAAGATAACTGGAAGTTCTGAAATACAAATTATTTTAGGCAAATATGGTGATGATAAACACCAATGTCGCGGAACACGTGAGACTAAACCCTTTCATTTCTTTAACATAAGATCTACCGTTTTATATTTAAAATTAGTCTATGAAATTAAAGTCATTAGAGGGGAGGATTTTACGAGGCCAAAGCAATCAGGACACTAATGAGTTTATGATAATTAAAGTTTCATATAAAACACTAAAGCCACGTTTACCCTAGAAATTTTGAAATCATTTTTAATCGCCTGAGAAAGGTCGAAATCGGTCGAAATGCAACAATATAGATTCTTCACAAGAAAATGTTTATTCCTTTTTATAAAAAAAATCTAAAAAAGAAAATGGAACCTTTTCCCGTGAAAGATCTACATGGTTAACACCGAAAGGTTACATTTACACCTTTCTAAAACGGTTTGGAAGAGTCGAGTTTAAACGCGGCCGAAATTTCTCCTTTTCAAAAATACTCATTTAAAAGGATATATGTAAATTGCGTTAAATTATACCATGAGTTAATAATATGCCAGCTCCCTATAAGTTACTCAGGCAGTTCATTTTTATTCTTAAGCGTTTTCTCCCGCGCCGCCAGCGTCCCAATTATATGCGACGCTCTGCGGCCGCCACGTGAACGACAATCTTATTTACTCTTCTTTCTGGTTTTTTCCCGGAAGCGCGTGTAGTGGAAGCTAGCCAATGATATCAGAGCTATTTAAGCAGCCGAATATTTCGCTCTGTAGCCTCGGTTAAGAAAGCAGTTAAGAGATCAATGGATTGGATTTAGCTCAGTTGTACAATTTTCTGGTTTCAAGTCACAATAACAACTCATATCTTTAGCATTCTTTATCAATTTCGGCAAATTGCATTGAGTTCTTGCATTTTTTTGTCTCAGTAAAGACACAAACGCCATGATTTAATGTTAAATTGTTAAAACATAAACATTCACGATTAAAACACTCCCTTAGTGAAAAAGCAGCCGACGACTCGAGGTCGAGGAGCCGTGCGAGCGGAATATTTTTTTTCGATTAGAGAGAGCGCAACATTCAGATTTTTTCCCCTGCGGGCGAAATGGGAAGAAATCGCTGGATACATTACGCCTATGGAGCCTGAGTAACTTATAGGGAGCCAACATATTATTAACTCATGATTATACGGAATGATATTTGTACGAAAATTGTAATATATATTCAAATTATACGGAATGATATTTGTACTAAAATTGTAATATATATTCAAATTATACGGAATGATATTTGTACTAAAATTGTAATATATATTCAAATTATACGGAATGATATTTGTACGAAAATTGTAATATATATTCAAATTATACGGAATGATATTTTTACGAAAATTTTAATATATATTCAAATTAACACGGGTCTCTACATTCGAAAAATATACTTTGAAGGGATAAGACAATTAAGAACTCCATAGGAGACCGGACAAAAATATTTCGATACTAATCAGAATACTGATGAGTTTATGATAATTAACATTTCATATAACACACTTCAGCCACGTTTACACTAGTCATTTTGAAATCGTTTTTAACCGCCTGAGAAGGGTCGAAATCGGTCGAAATGCAACAATATAGATTCTTCACAAAAAATGTTCATTCCTTTTTATAAAAAAACCCTTAAAAAAGAAAATGTAGCATTTTCTTGTGAAAGATCTATATGGTTAACACCGAAGGGTTACATTTACACCTTTGTTGAAAACGGTTTTTAAGTGTCGAGTGTAAACGCGGCCGCTATTTCCTTTTCAAAAATACTCATTTAAAAAGATATATATGTATTACGGTAAAATATACGGAATGACGTATGTAAATAAACGGTAATATATATTCTAATTAACAAGGGTCTCTGCATTCGAAAAATATACTTTGAAACGATAAGGCAAGAACTCCATAGGAGTCCGGACAAAAATATTTCTATACAATATTAAGAGCATATCTGAACTTTTCAACAATTTCTGAAGTCCCTTATAGCAATTTAGTTGTATCACTCTGAAATTCAGTTGGTGTTCAAAGCGTTGTTACATAAATGCGAGATGTATGAAGGAAATAATTCACGAGAATTTATGTTTGGAACAGCATATGTGAGTATGAAAAATACCCCATACGGAATTAAAGATATCTTCACTAATGCAAATAATCCATGAAATGATCATCACTTAAATTAAATATATACAGAACTTCGATAATTTTGGACGAGATATTGTAAAAGGAGTTATTACTCACCGGCTTCCGTCTGTTTTTTTTATGCCGGCTTATATTCTTAACAATATTCGAAATGTATCGTAAGTAATTTAATTGCTAAGTGAAATTGATCGGTACAAAATCAAGAACAATTCACGAATTTAACATTTTTTTTTACATTAGATTAAAATTTATACCATTTTTAAACATCTCGGAAACTCTTTCGAAGGACCACGGTTATCAAAATAATATTTTCTCTCACACGCTTGCCTTCGCAACGCAGAAAGAGGTTAGCACGTAAAATATTTCGAATATTTTATATCTTTCATTCGCTCATGACGATTTAAGACAAAGTCTCCATTCTGTTTAAGGTTACAAAATATAATCATAACATCACTTTACATTGATTAAACCATTGACTTCAAAAATCTTACCTTTAAATAATTTTCAACGAAGGAGAATTGATTAAACCATTGACCTCAAAAATCTTACCTTTAAATAATTTAAACTAAGGAGAATTTGGGACCTGTCTTTTTCTTGCTTACATAAGGCTACGTCCTTAAAATACGTCACACAAAAATAGTATATTTTGACTCCACCGTTCCCCTTGATCACGCTTCGTCACGTTTAATCAGACAATTCTCCTATAAACTACCTTTAATCCTCTTACAAAAAATACAAAAATGCACGGTGATTTCTCATTTAGAAGTTATACTTTAGCAATGGTAAGATAATTCTATTAATATTAACAGAATTCCATTAAATTAGCCTAGGAAGTAAACAATCATAATAGCTGGTATAGTGTACGTCTCTGCTGGGGTAAGAACTCCTTCTAACTCCATGGATAGGTGGTTAAATATTTCCCCTTTCCTAACTTTGTTAGAAATCTCGAGCTCCTATCTAGGAAGTCTTTCTTGACGTGAGCGGGGCGTGACTTCTTCAGCCCATGAACGCTGCATCTCTAAAGGGTAGATGAAGACAGTGTTCATTTTCAGCCAATAGTTTTTCTCTCTCAAATAGGGCAAATTTAGCACCTAAACCGGAGATCTGAGAAAAATTATCGCGAGGAGGCGAATATGTCGCTCTTCTTGACGTCTTTCTTGACGTGAGCGGGGCGTGACTTATTCAGCTCATGAACGCTGGATCTCTAAAGGGACCGGAAAACGGGGTAGATCCCCAATATAACACGTTTGCTTTTTAATACAAGTTGGGAAACCAAAATAAACCTCTCCGAGCCGAGACGAATTTACTTTCCAAACACAGATCCGCCAGCCAATGAGACAAACCGGAAATACATAGTTCTAATCGGCGAGATATTGCCATGATCATTTGTAAAGTCTAAAGCGTTTAATAATTTCCTGCGTATCCTCAATAATTCTAATGAGGACCTAATATTTATCACTTAAATGTGTATTTAACTTTCGGCTCACTCTGAACCGTTTAGACCTCCTATAAGAGGACATGAAACAAGGTCAATTCTTATCTCCTAGACCCAGTCGTTTCAACACGTATGGAGAGATGAAGTATTAACATCCTTATTATTTAACGAAGCTAAAAGTTACGTTTACACTATATATAAATGTAGTAAAGATGAATTAAAAAGTAAACACCAAATTTTAAATGTTAATATCAAAAGATGTTCTTGGAATATTGAGATGAAACAGAGCTTTATACCTACACAACTACTAAATGAATCGTAATGCTGAAAAATATTTAAGTATTTCCATTTAATATTCAGCAAAAAGAAAATGTTATCGTTTTGTAAGAGATCTTTTCATCCTACTCGCTTTATATTAACTTTGATATGCGTGTAGTGTTTCGATTCAGATGCAATCTTCATTACTCGTTCTATATTAACTCTCACTTGTGTCAGTACGTAGAAATAAGTTTATCTTAAATAATTAATTAAATATAAATGATATTAATTATTTTAATCGCCAGTAAATATCTTTAAAAATAGTTAAATCGTTTAAAATAAAGTTGTTCCTATTATCTTTCGAAACTTTGCTAATATTGACGTTTAAAGTGAAGGGTGCCCCTCCTGCCCGCTTTCTTCAAATTTTGGGGTATATATACGATTCGTTCCCATTATAATAATAGATAAAAACGCATTCGCGTGAACCGATGGTGGAAGCCCTGCCATTGGGAGGCTAGACGTTTCTCGTAACCCTAGCCGATCGCCGCGTATATCTTGAAACCAAACGATGACGAAGGAAAAGAAGCCAGAATGGACTGACTGGCGTCCATGTGGAATGGACAAAGACCTGAAGATGGTGGTGCATAGAAGCTGGTGTCAATGTGGAATTGACGAAGAACAGAAGATGGTGGTGCATAGAAGCTGGTGTCAAGGTGAAATTGACGAAGAACAGAAGATGGTTGTGCTTGGAAGCTTGCAAGTACAGACTAGTGTCCATGTGGGATGGACAAAGACTAGCAGATTGTGGTCCTTAGAAGCCAGTTAGTAAAGACTGGTGTTGGTAGATGAATGGCCAAATTTCCGTGAACCGCGAACGCGTTCCGGAAATCGGGTATTTGTTTGCTCCGATACGCAAACTGCGAACGCGGTCACGTGGGGTCTGACAGACAGACAGACAGACAGACAGATACGGCCGGTGTAATACCTCTCCGTGACATACGTCACTCGGAGAGGTAAAAATGAAAAAAGAACGTGTACAGTCGTTAAATAGTTTTTTTTTAATTTTTTTCAATAGGTTTATGAAGAATCATAAAAGACCGAATGTCCTTGACTGTTCCCAAATTCACAGCCTTCATCCTTTCCCCTGATATGCTAGAGAGGGCTCGGTTTTACAGTAGAAGGGGTGATTTCCGTTCCCTTTAGAGATCCAGCGTTCGTTTTCAGCCAATAGCTGTTTCTCTCCCAATAGGGCAAATTTTGGGGTACTAGTCGCGCTTAACCAGAGATCTGAGAAATGTTATCGCAAGGTGGCGAATGTGTCGCCCTTCTTCAGTATTGCTACACAAGAGAGGGGAGCCCCAAACCCCGCTTTTGGTTACTTTCTAGGTTAATTTAATGGACTTCTGATGATATATACTAGACAATTAAACTTAATAAGTTAGAAAATAAAATGCGTCATTTGACTTACGCCACAAAATGGTCGTCTGCTGATGGAAGAGTTTTTGCTATAACCTACAACGAGCTCAGGTTTTGAGACGGGAAGCCCTCACATGAGCAGTTCCCGTATGAGCGGACTTCATAATAGCGGTCCTCATAACAGCAGTTCCCTAAATAGCGGTTCCCGAAATGGCAGTTTACCCGTTACAGTAATTACCGATACAGCGGTTCTCGTAAACGCGGCGTACCGTTACAGCAGTTCTCTAAAGAGCGGAAAAACAGATATGTGAAAAACGATAGTTGTTTATTATGGTGTAAGCTGGCCCAGCTGGGTTATATGAAATCAAAAAGAACTAGGTCAGATATGAATAATTTGGTTAGGTTAAATGTTGATTATTTCAACTAAATAGTATTAGGTCAGGTCAAGTTAGGTTTTGTTTCGTTTGGGTAGTCTTAGGTTAGTGATATTTTGGAAATAGTGTAACAATTATACGCCTTTTCCAAAACATTACTGTTTACAATTATCTACTTCCGAAATAAAATAACCTTTGCCAAATTATAATATGCCTTTTCCAAAACATTACTGTTTACAATTATCTTCTTCCGAAATAAAATAACCTTTCTCGAATTATAATATGCCTTTTCCAAAACATTACTGTTTACAATTATCTACTTCCGAAATAAAATAACTTTTGTCGAATTATAATATGCCTTTTCCAAAACATTACTGTTTATTTTATCTTCTTCCGAAATAAAATAACCTTTATCGAATTATAATATGCCTTTTCCAAAACATTACTGTTTACAATTATCTTCTTTCGAAATAAAATAACCTTTCTCGAATTATGATATGTCAAAACATTACTGTTTACAATTATCTACTTTCGAAATAAAATAACCTTTCTCGAATTATAATATGCCTTTTCCAAAACATTACTGTTTACAATTATCTACTTCCGAAATAAAATAACCTTTGTCGAATTATAATATGCCTTTTCCAAAACATTACTGTTTACAATTATCTACTTCCGAAATAAAATAACCTTTGTCGAATTATAATATGCCTTTTCCAAAACATTACTGTTTACAATTATCTACTTCCGAAATAAAATAACCTTTGTCGAATTATAATATGCCTTTTCCAAACAAAATTTTCGTGGCACGTTCCGTGTCGGATGAAATTTATCACGAGATTTGATAAAATTTGCGCGCGACGTGATAATCGTGGCGCGAGACATGGAGCGTGCCACGAGAATTTTGTTAACAAAAAGGTAGGGTGTTACGCGATTGGTCGGAGGTCCGTATTAAAAATTATCCTTAAAATCTGAACCTAATTTGAATTTTAAAATCATTCGGAAGTAATTCCTGAATTTTTCACTATGCAGACTGGTCTTATAATTACTACTGAATTTCTTCTCTTTACAATGAACTTCTTCTCTTTACCATTGAATTTCTTCTCTTCGCAATGGAACTTTTCCTCAAAAGATAGAGATTCAGAAAGGTAGCTTCTCCTTTTACCCTAAAATGAAGTTATGATAGTACCGAGAAAATATTGCAAAACCTACATAAATTCGAGTAAAAAGCTCATTATCACAACACACCATAAATTCGAGTAAAAAGCTCATTATCACAACACACGAGACTGTCTCTTAATGCAGGTAGAGTTCCTAAGGCAAGGAAATAGCCATAAATACAACTACAGGTTTTAGCAGGATCTACCTCTATTTGATTTTACAAGGGATTGGGATAGTACCTAACTACCTATCGTAAAGATCGTTTTGTAATCCTTCCCTTATATTTTTAACGTTCCTTTACAGGTTATTGATATGAGTGTCGTAAGTTATTCTTTAGAACCCGAAAACGCTTTTCTTTATCACGTTTCTCCAACCATCTTAATGGGTGATCATCGCATTGCAACGTGCTTGAACACAGTAAATGAACACGACACGCGTTTATCCGTGAATGGTTTAGATACGCCCACGTGGTGCTTGATCGTTACGGCATTGCTTATCATGTCTGTGGTATCCTCGTTGGCTAAATCCTTTTCTGTAGTGGAAAGTTACAGAAATCGCAGAGGTAAATACACTAGTTTAAAAGGTGAAACGTGAACGGTTGACTTTTTAATTAAAGAGGCAGTTATATTTGCGTGCCACGAACATAGTTATTTCACAATTCAATTATTTCTAGGGTGGATACCTGCTTTTACGACCAACTTCAATCAATATGTTTGGCAATATTTATCGAATTTCCTAGAAAACAGTTTCGAGAACATAAATTCGAAATCACCGAGATTCTTGTTGTGCGGATGGTTACTCGGGTGTACGGTGTTAACCAGATGCTTTTCTGGTGCTTTGAAATCAGAACTGCTATTAACCAAAACAAAATACATAAATACCATTGACGATCTTTGTGAGCAGAAAGACATCCCTTTAATGATAAAGGAAAACTTTCCTATTCACTTGTCGCTGAAGGTAACACTACATTTTCATATTCATCGTAATACTTTCGATGGAGCTATGGCTGTGCGTTTTCAGCCTCACAAGACCACACTTCGGAAAGTGGTTATTCGGGGATATATATTAGAACCAAATAAGCGGCGGAGAAGTATCGAGCATTATGTTTCTATAGCGTGAGAAATTAAGATAACAATTTAGGCATGCGCGCAAAATATGTTTGGAAGCTTCATATACTCTCAAAAAGGCACCTGATCAAGCGCTTTTAAGGCTGGATACTTTTCCGCAAGTTTATTTCCATGAATTTGGATTTGAAAGGACTGGGGTCGTTATATTTAGCAGGATTTTTTATTGGTAATTAGTATATACAGTGTAGACGAGATCAGAACACACTGATCCTTTGTGAACGACCCCCAATACCGCCAACGTGACTTTACCCCACTTGCTATTTACGAAACAGAGCCAATAACTAAAGAAGACTTGAAGGACAGAATTCGAGCCCCATGCAATAAAGGGAATCACTCCTCAAATGCTTTCAAATGTATTGCAAGACCTGGACAGTCGTCTTGAAGTCTGCCTCCACCACGATGGTAGACACATAGAATATTTACGTTTAGGTGTTTACTAAACAGATTATAGGTTGTAATTTGAGAAATCATTTGTTTGCATTCAGGCATACACCCCAATATTCCTTTTGTACCTTCTCATTTGTATACAATGAAATCTGAAGTCAAAAACGCATTTATTTACAACGTGTATTTGAGGTCTATACAGTATTTTAGCGACGTCATCCGCTGGCAGTACTGGGGGTTGTCAACATAGGAAAGTGTTGGACTGATCTCGTCCAAACTGTATAATCTGATTGTTACGAGGATTCTCCGTTGCGCGGTGTAAAATATGTTTTCTACGTGTGTTTGATGTATTAAGAGTTCATGAAAATCAAGATTATGGGTATAAGCAATTGAAAGGACATGTTACGAGCAAACGTATTACAACAGTTACAGTTATATCAAAAGCGGATTATGCTTCACACATAAAGTACGTAAGTCCCACTTTTCCATAGCTTTGACCATGGATTTCATGATATTCCCGAAGTAAAAACTAAGCAGACGAACAAAAAAGCTTTTAACCAATCATGAGCCCCCTAACCATAGATAACCTCTTTAATGCCAGACCAATAGGCGACGGCTATTACTATTTTCTTGCATGGGACCTCGACTCGACCTCGCCGTCGACATAACCGGGAGGCCCGGAAGGCGAATTTGCGGTACCGTTCCGTAGTCGTTATAAAATATTCAACGTTTTAAAGCTCAAGTTTCGAAATGTTTTGAGACATTTACTTAGTCTTCAACTAAATATGATAAGATTTTCTTTAAATTTCAACAGAAAAATAGCTCTGCGAATTAAATTAGACACGAAAACTACACTAAGCCTTGGCTAGATATCAGCGGCTGAGGCCGAGCGGCGCTTTTCGAGCTGCCGGCGGCCGGGCTTGCCGTAACGGCGAGAACAGAAAAATACCTCTTTAAAAAACAGATGCACGGCGTCTTAAATAGGCCAAGCAAAAGCTACCCAGATTGATAGGATCTTCGTGCCTTACTCCCAAATAATCTTTCGTATTGTGAATAGTTTTAACTAAAGAATATTTCAGACACTCTACTCAATATTTATACTAGTTCCCTAATTTCAACAGAAAAATAGCTCTGCGAATAATAATAGACTCTAAAACTACATGTGGCTAGGCCTTGTCTAGGTAACAGCGGTATCCCGATTCCCGAGCCGCCGGCGGCTGAGCTCGCCGTAACCGCGAGAACAGAAAACATTCCTCGTAAAAAACAGATGCACGGCGTCTTAAATAGTCCAAGCAAAAGCTATCCAGATTGATAACATTTTAACGCCTTACTCCCAAATCATGGTGATAATCTTCGGAATTGTGAACAGTTTTATCTAAAGAATGTTTTAGATACCCTACTCAGTCTTTATAGTAGTTCTCGAATTTAGGTACGTGGTAAATCGGTTCTTTAGGCGGAAGGATCCGATGGATCCGAAGGAGCCGCGTTACTGAACTATTTCCCTCCGCGTAAGGGGAGGTTCTTTCCTAGGAGCTTAGAGAATATCGTGTAGCTCCCCAAGGCACATGTTACGTACTTCATGTGTAAAGCCTAATCGGCTTCTGGTTATATCTATATTTTCAAACTCATTAAAGTTATATGCGAGAAATAATTATATTTACAACTCACTAGTTTCAATAAAAAGTTAAAAACCAATTGTTATATTAAATATAAATATATTTTTTGCATGCTATAGAAAAAGTAGTTCATAAATGCCTTGAAACTCATTGAAGCTATACAACCTTGTTGTAAAACTAGTTTTAATACCTTTTTTCGTGGCGTAACAAAATATATACCTAAAGTTATTCCACATTCTCAGACTAAGAAAAAATATACGAATTAATCCTTTAGTCTCTTAATCCATTCAGGGCGCATTGAACCGAGGGATCAAATACTCTTGTAAGAGTGAAACACTTCTAGAATTATAATGGTTAGGGAAACTCTTTACTTTGAAATTTAAAAAGAAAATCGAGCCCATTTACCACTCGCACAAACCTTACGCAAATCAACTCCCTTCCAGTCATTAAATTAGTTGGTGTGAGATGAAGTTGGTATACGATATGATTTTTAAACGCTCTTTCTTTTAATATTCAATTAAACGTAATGCCTGATTTTTAAGCAGTAAAAGACAAGTGCAAGGGCCGTGACGAGTCAGAAAGTCAAGCGTTGCTTCCCCACTCATAAGTATAGTTATTACGAAACAATTATCGTCCTTGTTATTTTTGCGTTCGAGTAAGTTTAATAAATATCATCTCAACAGAAAACTACGAAACTATTTTTCATCCATTCAGAGAAAGTCGTCTTTCAGCGCCAAACTCCAGAAGAGGATTGATCAAAACGGCTTCATTTACAATTTTACTACTACGCTTAATATACTAAAAGACATTTTTCCCCGTGGCACTTCCGCGCTTTTTGAAGATAAGAAATACATTCTAACAGAGGCAATTGCATTTGCTGAGCCCACCTTGGTGAAATCAAATAGAAAAATTTACATCGGAACAGAATCTTACGAACCAATATATTATCATTTTCTTATAAACAAACAACTCCCTCGTGGAATACTTGAAAACATCAACTACTTGTAAGTACTGCACATGATGTTATCTATATGTATATAAGCCTTTTCCTAATTACATCCAACCGTATTGACGCTTCACATGACATTATACAATCGATAAAGAGCCCGAAATTTAAAAATTTAAAAATCAAAGTATTTTTACCTCGCCGAGTGACGATGACGTCACAGAGAGGTATTACACTGGACGTCTCTGTGTGTGTGTCTGTCATCGCGTAATATATTAATAATCTAAACTTTGTCTATGAATGCGTGTCTACACTAAGCAAGACTACTTGTTTTGATGCTAAATGATTAATACAAATTTTTAATTCAGAACACTAAGGTTTTCGGAGACTCGTCAAGGAACTCCTAAAGAAATGACTGAAGGCTATATCACCCGGGAATTGCTTTTGACGGACTTCAATCAACTGCAAGAGACGACTCCGATGTCTCTTGGGTTTCTCTGTCCCGTTTTCACCATCTACTTATACGGAATCTCAATCGCCACTGTGGTCGCCATTTGTGAGATTTTATCGGAATTGAAGAAGTTACATTTAATTCATTAAAGTGGATTACGCACCAAAGACAATTTTTACGATAGATTAATGTTTCGCAAAAAATTGCGATTGCCCTTTAGTGGGTTTGTTAGTTAGTTTGCCCTGAAATTTGATTGAACAACTTCTCTATTGGTATTATCAGAAGTGTGATGAGACTAGAAGTGAAGGGCTCTAGCATTGATAGTAGATCCTGGCGCTAGTGAACAAATTTGAGGATTTTATGCCGCTTCCCACGCGCTAAAACTAGAGAGATAAAAATTGGTCGAGTTCCAAAAACATTTCCTACCCCCTTCCCCTCAACCTAAAGCCGTGGAACACGAACGCGGCTCCTTGAATCTAGTTCGGCCGTCTACCACCGCGAGCGTCTCACGTTTTGGAGGGAAAATTCAGAAACCGCTACTTGAGGGCCAACCTCTCTTGTGTTATCAAGAATATTCACTTTCGCCGAGTGAAAAATTTGGTTAGCTCAGTACTTCTGGCCTCATCTCACTTCTGGTATTATTAGACAAGCCATATTGTATTATAATGAAAAGCTTTTAAAATGCTAATATTTAAAAACTAATAAAATGATTTACTTTTTTCCCCAGGATACATCTAAGTAATAGTTCCCAAAAACTTTAATAAAAACATTCATATATTTGAGTGTGTATTTCACTCGCAATGATAACAAATATATGAATACCGGACCAGTTTTCTTAGCAAGCTCTCGTATCGAGAACTACATGCAGCATGGAAAGGCATTTTAAATCAATCAATAAACTAAACGTCCATTGGTTAATTAAAAAAACAGTTGGCTGAAAAACGTGTTTTGAAATATATAGGATAAATAGAGATTTATGCAACTTTGAAGGAAATATTATACAAGCTCTATGTATGAAAGTTCTAATGATATTTACGAATTGTTTTCAAAAATTGTAGTGTAAGAAACTTAACCTCGTCTTGCTCTGACACTTTCGAGGATAATTTTATATTTTCCATTTTAATTTATCTCATTTTAAAATCGATAACCAATGGCAACTTAACCTGTTCAACCCGATTTTGCGTGACCCATATACGCGCTCAATTTAAAACGCAAACTAAGTTGGGAACATTCGTAAAATTCAAATTACAATTTATAACAACTGTGTCGAACCATTTTTAACACAACTGTTCACGAGCTCGAGCCAATTTCTAGACGAGCCGACAAATTTTCAGCTCGATTACTTAACGGATAGCTTTTATTAAGTCTAGCCGAGCCGATCGAGCTTAGTCAATAAATTAATGCCCTCTTTTAATTCTTTTTTTTTCTCTCCACCAATAGCGTTACATCAGAGAGAATTTATAATAGGGAGTGGAAGCTCTTGCCCTTGACAGTGCTAAATACAATGTAGCTCAAACAAGTAGGCTGCGACGCTAAAACTGGCCAGGTAAATTTCCGGTCGCATGACACTCCTTCAATTTTAAAGTTTGCCCTCAATCACTATTGGTTGTACAATTACCCAATAGGGGTTCGCGATTTCGAGTGCGACTGGCGCCATTTGGAGTTATGTTAAGTCAGACGTTTCCCTTTCCCTAAAAAGGTAGAGACCCTCCCGCAACATTCTAGAGCCACCCTAGAGGGAGGGGCCACAAAAAATTATACCGGAAAAAGACCTGGCCATGTTTGTTGATCACGTGATTTTTGAGCTACATAATATTCCTCAGTTTCCACTCCCTATTATAAATTCTCTCTGGTTACATTGTACTTTTACATGAAATAAAGCGAGGGATATTTTGCTTTCTATCGCCTCTAACCGATTGGTTGACCGATCCATTATTTTTAAGAAACGTACTATTTCTGACGAGGTTACATTTCACAGGGATGGTACCGTAAACCGGCATAACGTACATTACTGGACGGACCCAACAAAATCCCCACTGGTTACGACACCATTACCATCAAGTACAATGGAAGTTAAATGTTTGGGTGGGAATTCTTGGAAACCGAATTATCGGATCCTTCTTCTTCGATGAGAAGATCACTTGAGACACTTAGCTGGACTTGAGTTGAGTGAAGCATTAGTCGAATTGCCCTTAGTAATGATTACTCTCCTAACCGTCGGAATGGAGGTGAACCAATTCATTCGTGGCCAGCAAGATCTCCAGACCTTACCTATACTTGATTTCTACCTGTGGTGTTATGTTAGGGCCAAGTTTACGAAACAGAGCCAATAATAGAGAAGACTTGAAGGACAGAATTTAAGCCTCAATAAAGGGAATCACTCCAAAAATGCTTGTATATGTATTGCAAGACCTGGACAGTCGTCTTGAAGAGTGCCTCCACCACGATGGTAGGCATATCGAACATTTACGTTGAGGTATTTACTAAACGGATTAGAGGTTGTAATTTGAGGCCTAAGTTCCAAGGCTAATCGCAGGACTGTTCGTGATCACATTTGGTTGCATTCAGGCATATTCCCCAATATTCCTTTTGTACCTTCTCATTTGCATACATTATAATCTGAAGTCAAAACATATTGATTTACACCCTGTATTTGATGTCTAAAAGTTAATATATAGTGCCGTCATCCGTTGACAGTATTGGGGGCTGTCCACAAAAGAAGGGGTTGGTCTCATGATCTCGTCCACACTGTATAGTTAAGGAATTCAGAATAGTGTCGCGTGCGACAGAGTTAATCGAGTTTGTAGTTTTATAAATTCGTTCCAATCATTTTCGTGACCCATCTCACGCGAAAAGTTAATATCCATTTTCAACAATCTATCTCTTCCCCTCTAGCCATCTTCTGTGCGAATAACTATGAGAAACGAGTTGAGTGTTACCAGGAATGTATGGAGAGGGTTGGAATGGCTAAAGGGGCTCCCGTTGTTCCCTTGATGGTGGATACCCGTCAATATATGGCGAGGCCTTATTTATTTATTTGTTTGAAAAGTTTAGCTCCTCTCCCATCGTCGGCTTAGCCATCTCCTGAACACAGAAAAAAAAGTGTTTAGGTTTGCAACATCTGAACATGTTATAAAGTTAAACATTGGTGTGAGGTAATGTTTATTGCTTCAATGTTGATGTCTAATTACATCTCTGTTTCTCTATAAGGATCCTTATAATGTGTTGCAAATAGAAACACTTCTTTATTTATCACGTTTAAGAGGTAAACACAGAATAATCTTAACACTAAGCTAAACATCAACGTTTGCCAGGTGTTATTTAATGTAACATGTTTTTAATACGTTGGTATACACTTCAAGTAAAGTAAAACGGCTGGCTTAAAGTATTTTCATAAAGAATACAACATAAAAAGTAAATCAATATTAGCAATTGGTTTTATTATGTCATATTTTGCTGATTTATTACTATTTCGTTCTTATAATCCTTAGTTCTAAAATAATAATTTAGAACATTTTTGGATCGAGTGTTCATTTTACGTAGGCCGGAAATTGTTTTAAGTTAATTTAATTTACATTCCATCGGGAAAAACCCAAAGTGCGGGTTTTTCGGTGCAATGGGATTGTCCCATTTGACAGCATCGTAAACCCGCCAAAGTGAGGGTTTTACGGTCGAATGGGATTCGGCGCAATGCTACTGAAGTGTTTAAATAAAGCTAATTTGAAGTTCAATGGAAATTTTCTGTTTACCCACTAGAAGCGGCACGGTTTTTTCTGAAAACAATGTATCTTATTTCGCTGGAATTATTTCAACCTGTGTATTTAAACCGACGCACGTCGTAACACCATTCAAAATATTTCAAGATAAACCTGCAAATATCTTTAAAACTAAGCTTATAAACCCTTAAACACGATAGGAAGCTAAGCTTATAAACCTTTAGTCATGTTTAAAACCTAAACATGTAATCCTGAAAACATGTTAAACAACTAGGCATATAATCGTGTAAACACGTCTTGTTACTAAGCATTATAATGTAATAACATGACATATACCACCTTAAACATGTTTAAATACCAGATATGACTAGCGATCAACACATTTTGAACCTAAACATCAGATGTTGCAAACCTAAACACCATTCTTACTTAAACATGAGTGTTTTTAAACATGATAAAATATCTGTTGCATTGTCGTGTTCAGGCAAGTGTTTAGTTTCTAAACACTTTTTTTTCTGTGAAGGCGGTAAATGTCTAGTCGTTTGAAACTAGGGACCGAGCGGATAGAGGGTGGAGTTAGCAGAAGAATTTTCACTTTTTTTGGCAGCCAAAGAAAATATTTAAGCGGGAAATAATCGTATTTCGTCAGTCTATGACGTCGCTAACATTAAATAAGCCACGCCAGATGTTTCCAAGATCATTTCACGTCTATTATGATTTGACCTTAGCCATTCCAACTTCCCTCCATTCATTCCTGGTGTTACTGAAAATATGCAAATAAAACATGCAAGTAACTCGAGGGGTCGGATTTTTTTGAAATAGCATACGGGATTTCGATATACAATTTGATTTTGAAATTCGAAATTTTCCCCTTGATTTCGTCGGATTTTGCGCTATTTCCCGTGAATCCGTTGCATTTTTCGATTTTTTGATTTTTGACTTCATGAATTTTCTAATGGATTTTGTGATTTTGTTACTGATTTCGGATTATTTTATGGGATTTAGAAATCAGCAAATTGATTTCTTCCGGAAATTTGATTTTTGATTTCGGAATAACTCCAATAGGCAAATTTATTTTTCATTTAACATTTGTGTTTAATAATGGCACACGCTTTTATCGAAATGAAACTTGTGAACAAAACAGAGACAACTTTATTTTAGGACTTGACGAAACATCAATTTCTTCGATATAAACGCTAACGGTTTTCACTTGATTAATGTAGGCAATATATAATGTAACAGATTTAGTAAAGTAAGAGTGAAAAGACAGTCAAGATTGAAAGACATTGAGTTCATTGGATTTAATAAACCGTTTGAATTCGGCTAACCGCTAAAGCAAAATTGGGTGACGTGTTACTCATCAGACTGATTCTTTGATGTTACGAACGGGAACTAATGTTTTGATTTTTCAGTCGGTCGGAACACTAAAAAAAATTGAGCTCTCCTAAATTAAAGTCACCGGAGTAAGAGAATAGAACGATGACATCGATGCAGCTTGGGCTAGGTATACTTTTCTCTCTGTAAACATGTGCGAATTCATCTGAGAAGGGTGGTTGTAGCCATGGAACCTAGTGTAGGCCATGAACCTCTTTAGAAAGGGGGTCCGCAGAGATTTTGGTTAGAAAATTTATTCACAACTTAATATTTCCTCGAAGCGTGACGGTCATAGTTACGTATTGCCTACTTCTTGAACAAGAAATTTGGGGCCCTTAATTCACGCGCGGCCCTGAGCTATAGCCCATATAGCCCATCCTTAAGACGGCACTGCTGGCCACCGGGCGCAATACTTGTTGGGGGCGCATTGAGTTAAACTATTCCCCCTTAGCAACATCTGATGTTCCTTTTTTCCGGCTCCCGGGTGCAAAATTGCTTAATCCGGCCCTGATTCTACTCAATACCATATTAATGGAATTTCGACTCTCGGTTCAATTAGGTGGTGATATTAATTGTGTCCACCGTTATTCTACTATCGCTTTTGATCGTCGTTCACTCCGTCGTAACAAACAAATACAAATTGGTTCCCACCAAGAGAATTATCAAGAAAATGGCCCACGAGACCCTGGAAAACGTCGGAGAGATTACTTCGCTCTTTGCGCCGAACGTATGCGATTAAGTGACCATTCGTATTTAAAAAGCATTTACATTTAGCGGGAGTCTGCTTTTTATATTAGATTCTTTTAACAGAGATTGTCTTCCCTTAATTAATAAAGATGGCTGGTGCTTTTTCTACAGATAAAGCAAACCGAATAATTACCTTTTATAGCGATTCCCTCCGTTTTGCCCCACATTACGTGTCGTCTGCTCGCTTCGTCGTGGCTGATCGGAGTGACTTTCATACTGTTTTTCGTGGGTTGTTTCTTGCGTACGGAGTTCACGACAGAAAGTTACAATCACAATGACACCCTCTCTGACTTGATCAAATCGGGAATTCCAACTATGTTCGAAGAAACTTACGAATCCCTTCAAATTCTGGTAAACAGCCTTCTTTATGTATAAAGTCCTCCATTCATCGTACGTCATTGTTGTGTATCTACAGGCAGCCCATTGTTAAAGAATGGCTAGGCGCAATCGATAAGAAGAAACTTACGGAAGATTTAGTATATGATGGATGGTTTCATTCCCATAATTTCTGGGGGAAAAGCGGTGACAATAACGTTTGAACTTCTGAATACTCTCTTGCCAGCAGTAAGGCAGAACAATCCCACTTTCAAAGAGTTCATCAATAACAAAGGAGGACTTTATTTTTCACAAGAAGAAATTTCCTTTGACTACTTACACACCATGTTCAACACCTCTTGGGTGAAAAGCAGTCCGCAAGTGCACGAGTCCGTCCAACTGAAATGGGTAAGAATTTTACAGTAAAATTATTAACGGGTTTGACGAATGTTCTATTGCAGCATGGCGCCTTTATTCGAAACACAAGTTTTCAAATTCTTGGATTTTCAGAACCAATACACGCTTGAACAGCTCAAGTGGAAGAAACCCTTGAAAAGCGTGACTGATTTGTACCTGAGTAGCGTCGGTGTTCCGTTCTACTTTCTTCTCATGTTGTTATCAGGAACAGTAGCCGTCGTCATAACCGAAATGATCTTCTACTAATTAGCTTGAAAGATGGAAAATTAATGTGTCACGAAACGAAATGGAATTTCTCGGTCCTTCAAAATCACTGCACGTTACGTCACTTTAAATCTCTTTCAACTTACAGAATGCTTTGCACTCGATTGTGATTACAATTAGCTTTCTAATCGAGACTCCATTAATCTTTGCATTTAAAATGAAGTAATTGAATGGCTGAAAAGTTGAACTGTGATTTTGCCACAAAACGAGTCAAACTACTCTATCAACGTGTTTTCTCGTGAAACACTAACCATGTATTACTTTCCATCTTCTTATTAATGTAAGGCAATTAATTAGGTCTCCATTTGAATTTTAACAGACCCGTTTCAAAAGGGGGACCAAAGTATCTTCTTAAGAGTCCAAGATGGTCAAACAAGTTACAACAGACTATTTTATATTCGAATTCACAGTTTCAATCACAATAATATAATAAATGTGTAATTATACCTTATAGTGAGGGTAGATTTAATATGACGTAATCTGGTTAACATTGATGTAATTAAATTAAACCAAGAATAGGAGAGTTTGAACATAAAGAAGTTTATTCCGTGAATTAATTGTAATTTATTCTTTCGTAATAATGAATATTTCACAAATTGAGAGTTAATTAAACAATAAGCTTAATAGTTACGACACTTGAGTCAGTTTTGTGGTTTCCAAACCAGGGAGAAGGTAAGAAACCGTGAGTCATATCAACGCTGTAGGGGGCGAGAAAACTGCATGCTTTGTCGGTAAAATAGAGACAGGTAGATAATAAAGACAGATTTAGTTGCCATTCTATTACTAAATAATTTCACACTCGAGTGGAAATTTTTAATCGCAATAATATTACAAGTACATAATAACCCCTTACAAGTAGATTTAAATGATAAAATGTGTATTACATTTTGAAGCAGAAAATATTTTTGTATTTTCGAGAAATTCTTTTTCGTGTCGTCACATATTAAATTACCACCGTTTAAGCAAATTGGTTGACGAATATTTCAAGGATAACCACGGCTACTGTTCCTGACAACAGCATAAGGAGAAAGTAGAAAGGAACGCTGACGCTTCTCAGGTCCAAGTCAGTTGTGCTTTTCAACGGGCTCTTCCACTTGACTTGTTCAACGAAGTATTGCTTTTCAAAGAACATATAATCAGTAGTGTCGCTAGGGTTTGAAATTTGGGGGGGGGCTAAATCTGGGCAAACTAGTTATTAATAAAAAAAATTGCATAATGGGTTCATTGGAAAACGTATAGACCTTTAAAATGCGTGCTACCAAGCGTAAATTTGTGTCAACCTGAAATTACTCGTAGTGACTTTTGTTGCTTTCCATGTACCAATCGGAGTCAGACTGAATTAGTGTCAAAAATGATTTAGTCATAGATGGAAAAAATTTGAAGAGTCATATTTTTGGTTGTATTGTTACTTATGGTATTTGAACAGAGCCATAAACGGTACTAAAATTATCTAAACCAACTGCTTTGCCTTGACGGCACAAAAGCGGATTGTTTGCAGAATATTTGTTAAACAAAGTAATATAAGAGAAAAGCTAAACCATCCACTATCAAGCCCAGGTTTCTGCTCCCTTAAAGAGAAAGGCCTCGACTAGTGACTTATTGGGGATGAACAGGAATAGTATTTAGTAATAGGAATTTTAAATTCCGCCTAAGCAAATGGTATCAACAATTGAATAACCCTACTTTATTGTTATACGCTTTTACAAACGTCATCTTATATCTGACTAAGATATGTAGAATTGTCACTCACCCACACATTGTACAGGAAAATGTACACGCACTTCCGTTGTATGTGAAATAGTTGTACACTTGCGAGGAACATTTTCTCTTTTTGTAGGTCATCTTCTTGGCCTTTGTTTTTGTCCATCCCACATGGACACCAGTCTGTACACCTGGCTTCTAACACCACCATCTTCTGGTCTTTGTTTTTGTCCATCCCACATGGACACCAGTCTGTACACCTGGCTTCTAACACCACCATCTTCTGGTCTTTGTTTTTGTCCATCCCACATGGACACCAGTCTGTACACCTGGCTTCTAACACCACCATCATCCTTAAGGTTAAGACATACGCGGCGATCGGCTAGGGTTACGAGAAACGTCTAGCCTTCCAATGGAGGGGGTCTTCCTCCAAGGTTCACGCAATTGCGATGTTCTTATCTACAGCTGCGATTCGAATCCTTTATATACTACCTATTTGTGTAAGGCGAAGCAACAGGAGGATGCTTCATTTCAAACGTCAATAATAGTTAAGTCTCTCAAGTTTGTTTAATTATTCTTTTTTAAAACGATGTAACGCTCAATAAGGCGAACAACTAACGAAGAAAATATTAAATATTAATTATATTTATTTTAATATTTAAGATAATCTCATTTCTCAATTCAAAATTAATACGGAAAGAGTTAAAAAGCAGACTTTTTTTTGTCTGTGTGTCTGTCCGTTTTCACACTAGTGCGCCGAGTTAGCAGTTCGCTTTGTCTTGATGTGTTAAGAAATCCTACAGAACCTTAATATGCACTTTTTCCATAATATAATGTGAATATGTGGAAATCTTTTTCGTAATTACGATGCATTTAGTACTTTTGTAGCTTTAAAGCTCTGTTTCATTTTGATATTCCAAGGATGTTTTTTAATATTATTATTTGAAATGGAAGTTTATATATTACTTAAGCTATACTACATCTGTTTATAGCATAATCCTTTCTAAAGTGATTACAAGAAGAACGCTACTTTATTGGTCAAATGAACTTTTATTTGTCAATAGGCTTAGTGAACCAAAAGTAAACGCTTGGTTTTCGTTTCTGTAATGCAGAGAGTCTCCCATTAACGGTTCAGAGTGAGCCGAAAGTTAAATACACTTTTAAATAGTTAGGCTTAGATTTTGTAATCATAGTGGAAATCTGGGCCGCGTTCATCAGAGCTCAGCGCTGTTAGCAGTGTCCTACAGAACGGGATTTTGTTTTTGAATTGTGACATCACGGTGCTCAGCACCAAAGAGGGTAGAAAGAGGGGGAGTAGAAGGCTTGGCTGGAGTGTTCTCGCTTTGAAAGTTTACCTCTAAGCTTCCGGTGTGCGCGCGCATCTTTCTCTGCCCTCTTATTGGTTCAAATAAGGTGAACCGGATATTAGGAGGGAAATATAACAAATAAATAAAAAAGAAAAGCGAGAACACTCAAAATGCCTTGCCAAAGTCGCTAGCTTCAACTCCCCCTCTTTCTACCCTCTTTGTCAGCACTGAGCCAGCGCGGTCTTCAAAGAAAATAGTCGGGTTTTTGGATAACGTGACGTAAAACACGTAGTTCTCAGCTAGGCGAAAAAAACATTTAATTGGCGTAAAACCAGTTGATCACGCGAGAATTTTAAGAGACATGTTAGTTTCTAATTTTAATTATAAAAGTTGTTGTTATCTATCTCTATAAATATGTTATCATACAATTTTTGTTAAGCCTTGGTACCTTTCACGCTTTATTGCGCTAGCGTCACTTTTAAAACACCGATGACCGGAGAAAAGCTTTGACGACAGAGCTCACCGGTAAACGTTTTCCAAAATCCGCTGTCTTTTTTTTTGTGAGCTCTGCTGAACGCAGCCCAGTCCAGTGAAAGGTCTGATCGTAATCGGATTATAGCTTCGTGTTTTCTTGCTTTTTATGGTGCGCATTTACTTCCAGTGTGTGTAGCCACAAATAAGCTTTGGTGTTATGTAACGTTAACAGTCATGTTGACAAACTAAGAAAATCGTTGAGGTGAAACGAGAGGATAGTGTTTACATGGCAACCCTGTTGTGAATATGGCTTTGAACATAGAGGGCATACAGTTGAGGAGTAGAAAATTGGGCCTTAACAAACACGTAAAGGTAATATCCCTCCAAAGTTTTATCTCTTCATTTCCGGTTTTCCCCCATCGGATGATTTTAATGTGTACAAGTATATCCTTATTGGATGTAAAATGTCGTCTGATTTACAGTATATTTGCTATGCTTTGTATAGTGCTTTAATATTTCATAAATTTTAACTTCAGTATTTGTTCATAAAAAAAAAGAAACATTTCCATATCTGGGTAAATGAGTTTGTAAGTAGTCCTCTTGACTCGGAGAGGTAATATTTTGGTTTTCCCAACTTGTTAGTCAATGGAAACAGAGAGCATTTATAATAGGGAGTGGAAACTGAGGAATATTATGTAGCTCAAAAATCACGTGATCAACAAAACGGGCCAGGTCTATTTCCGGTATAATTTTTTGACTTAACATAACTCCAAATGGCGCCAGTCGCACTCGATATCGCGAACCCTTATTGGGTAATTGTGTACAACCAATAATGATTGAGGGCAAACTTTAAAATTAAAGGAGTGTCATGCGACCGGAAATTTACCTGGCAAGTTTTAGCGTCGCAGCCTACTTGTTTGTCTGTTTGAGCTACATTGTATTTAGCACTGTCAAGGGCAAGAGCTTCCACTCCCTATTATAAATTCTCTCTGTTGGAAATCATACAAAAGGTCTAGGTGACAGAGTACAATGAGCTTAAAAATAGTACTTTGTTGCAATGCAGGGGTGCAAAATATAACACGTCATTGTAGTTAACGATTAATCCTAGTGGTAGGACCCCACATGCGTATTTTGTCTATAAATGACGCAAGGTTTTTTAATCGAGCGCTCGGGGTCTCGCTCGAAAAAAACAACTCGACCTGAAACAGCTCGAAAGCAATAGGCCTACGTGCTGATTGTGTTTGCCAACACGAGATTCTTTCAGTTTCCGACACGCGGCTCGTCCGAATAAGAAGCAGCCCAGCTTGTGAACCGGATCACTTTACCGAAGTTTTATGAACCGGCTCATGAGCTGATCTTAGGTTTACGTAGCCCGACTGAAACACGTTTCGTTGCTTTTGGTTCGGATTGATCCGGCAGCTCGCTCGGCTCGTGACGAGCGGTTCCGAACTGGTTCGACTTATTGATACTTCTATTGCAGAGGTTAACGGTAATAGTTAGTATAGGGCGCTGTATAGGTTAGCTGTGGCATAGGGGCTAGCCAACACCCTCTATGCAATGTAAAGGGACCCACCTGTAAACAAGCCAGAGGCTTAGTGTGGAAATCCCTTCATTGACATAGCTCATATTATTATTATTATTATTATTAATTTTTCCTCTAAACTCCGGTTTCCGGGGTCAGCGCGTAAGGGATAGGTAACGCGGCGCAGTAGCTAGAATGAGAAAAAAAAATTCAGTCGGAAAGGACATTGTTTATAGAGTTTGGGTCACTATTATTTAATTATATTTGTGTGTCGTTGAACACTTTTCCTGACCCTGGCTTTTAACTACCAGTGTGAAAGACTGGCCTTCACGATTATTATCCGACGTGTGTATGTTTGTGGTTTGTGTGTGGAGGTTTGACAGACGAAGATACCGTTTTAGCTAAGTGTTGTAAGAACTTAACATACTAAACCGCTGAACTATCTCGAATATTACCTTATCGAGATAGAAAACATGAATATTGTATTAGCACATACGATGATACGAAACTAACAAGCCCTCCCCAACCACCGTTCTATCCATTCACCAACCATTTCCAAACTAAAATGTACATCAATTTAACCACTTGCATTCCATATTGTTTTTTTTTTCGTCCACTCCCGATCCGAATATGTGATATTACTAGACAAACCATCCATTCCCACGGTTTTCCATGGTGCACGGTAATGGAAATTTACCGTTTCCATGCAGCTCTCTACAGAATTACAAGGAAATGTAAAGAGTATTAACATAAGAGCCTTGACTGGGATTCACTTACACTCTAAGAAAAAAAGGTTCTACTTTGCCGAGAAAAGGGTTCTTAACGCTTGTCCCCTATTTTAAACCCTTTTTTGATCTACATAGAGCCCTTTGATATGAGTTCTCTATAAAGCCCTAAGGAGTTCATCTACGATCCGAGCTGGGGTTTTTCTTTGAACCAAGTTAGTTTCTTTTGGAACCGTATTAGGTTCCTACCTGAATCATGTGGGGTGTGCTTCAAAACCTTGTTCAGTTGTAATCGGAACCATGTGTAGTTTGACTGAGAACCGTGTTGAGTTCGACTCTGAACCTGGTTTAGTTCGACTCTGAACCCCACTTCGTACGGTTAAGAACCGTATTGCGTTAAACCCAGAACCCGGTTTATTCGACTCAGAACCCGGTTTAGTTCGACCCAGAACCCTATTTAGTTATAATCCGAACACTGTGTAGTTTGACTCTGAATCATGTCGAGTTTGGCTCAGAACCCTGTCGAGTTAGCCTAAGAACCCTGTTTCGTACGGCTAAGAACCGTATTGAGTTAGACCCAGAACTCCATGTAGTTTGACTCTGAACCGTGTTGAGATCGCCTAAGAACCGTGTTGCAATCAACCCAGAACCAGTGTAGCTCGACTCTGAGCCCGGTTTAGTTCAAATCAGAAACTGATTTATTTTGACTCAGAGCCCTCGTTTGTTTCAACTCCGATGGAATTATATCATATCATATGACCACCTTATAGAGATTCTTATTTCAACAGTGTTAGGTTGCAATCATAACAATGATTTTCAATTTTTCTCTCTTGGTGACTTTTTTAAAACTCTTCACCGTGAAATATAAGTTTACACTATATATAAATGTAGTAAAGCTGAATTAAAGAGTAAACACCAAATTTGAAATATTAATATAAAAATAATTTCTTGGAATATTGAAATGAAACAGAACTTTGTAGCTACAAAACTACAAAAGGAATCGTAATGCCAAAACATATTTAACATATTTTCATTTAATATTCAGCAATAAAAAAATGTTATGATTTTGTAAGAGATAATTTCATCCTACTCGCTTTATATTAACCTTGTGTTTCTATTCATATGCAATCTTCATTACTCGTTCTATATAAACTTGCACTTGTGTCGTTCCGTAGAAAAGAAGATTATCTTAAATAATTAAATAAATAACTGATATAAATTTTTTTAATCGTCAGTATTTTTCCTTAATTCTAGTTAAGCCGTTTTTAGAAACGTTATTCTTAAAATGAACTTATACATAGCTATTTTTGACGTTTGACTTCTAGCGTACACCGTTTTCACAATTTTTGAAAATTTAGGGTATATAAGGCGATTCATTCACAAATGATAAGAATAAGCGCAATTGCGTGAGCATTTGGTGGATGCCCTGTCATTGGGAAGCTAAACGTTTCTCGTAACCGTAGCCGATCGCGCGTGCATCTTAACCCCAACGATGATAAAGGAGTAGAAGCCAATGTTGCAGATTGGCGTGTATGTGGTATATACCATATGATAGACAAGTGTGGAGATAGCGTAATGAAGTAGAATTTTCCTAATTTCTGTTAACTGCGAACGCGGTCCGGGAATTGTGAACACGGTTGCTCCGATTTGCCAACTGCGAACGTGGTGACAAACAGACACACACACAGAAACGTCCAGTGTTATACCTCTTCGTGACGTCATCGTCACTCGGAGAGGTAAAAACAGGTGTTAAGGGAAAATTCAAGTGATTTTTATGAATTCCTCTAATTCCAAGACATTCCAGCATATTGAACTCTCCGATTATTATTTCCCAATGATTGAAAAATCAAACTAAGTATGAATCCCCAAAGGACTATAATTTTTTTTTTGATTTTTAAAAGCTTGGGATTTTTAAGGATGTTTCACTATGCAGGGAGAATTAGTAGATGATTTCTCTCTTCACCCCTCACGCTCTAAGCTCATATCAAAAAACCTTTAATTTAAAAATACACCATATGAGGTAAAAAAGTGTTAAGTAAAGCCCAAAGGTGTTTATCCGCACCATTCAAACAGTTTTATATTAAACAACAATGCGATTCGGAATTGGTTCGATTATAAACGGTTGTGTTTACACGTGGTTTCAAATCGTTTCCAATGCGTTGGCAACGGTTTGTGCAAGCTCGTGCAAACGCGGCTTGTATTTCCGTTTAAAAACATTTGAATAAGGGTCAATTAACACCCTGCCGTTTTCCTAAGCAACTATTGATAGAACACCTTCCAACTGAAACAAAAACACCCTTCACATTAAAGCACACCTGGAGAAGTTAATACAAGTTGGGAAACCAAAATAAATCTCTCCGAGCCGAGACGATTTTACTTTTTAAACACAGTTCCACCAGCCAATTAAAAACCGGAATTACATAGTTCAAATTGGCGAGATATTGCCAATGTCATTTGTAAAGGTTAAAGCGCTTAATAATTCCCTGTGTATCCTCAATAAATCTAATGAGGACCTAATATCTATCACTTAAATGTTTGTTTAACTTTCGTCTCACTCTGAACCGTTAAGACCTATAAGAAGACACGAAACAGGGTCAATTCTGGTTTAAATCTAGGGTATCTTATTTAAATGACCCAATCGTTTCAACACTTGTAGAGAGATGAAGTATTAACATCCATATTATAGTATAAAGATAAAAGTTACGTTTACACTATATATAAATGTAGTAAAGCTGAATTAAAAAATAAAACCAAATTTGAAATATTAATATCAAAAGACGTTCTTCGAATATTGAGATGAAACAGAGCTTTATAGCTACACAATTACTAAAAGAATCGTAATGCCGAAAAATATTTAAAATATTCCCATTTAATATTCTGCAAAAAGAAAATAATTTCGTTTAGTAAGTGATCTTTTCATCCTACTCGCTTTATATTAACTTTGATATGCGTGTAGTGTTTCGATTCAGATGCAATCTTCATTACTCGTTCTATATAGACTCTCTCTTGTGTCATTACATAGAAAGAAGTTTATCTTAAATAATTAAATAAATATAACTGATATTAATTATTTTAATCGTCAGTATTTTACGTTAATTATAGTTAAGTTGGTTTCAGAAACTTAATTCCTAAAATAATTTTAAACATAGCTATTTTTAACGATATACTTCTAGGGAACACCTATATCAGAACTTTTGAAAATTTAGAGTATATAAGGCGATTGATTCACATAAAGGGATAAGAAAATGCGCAATTGCGTGAACCTCATTGGGAGGCCAGACGTTTCTCGTAATACTAGCCGCTCGCCGCGTACATCTTAAGAATAACAACGATGATGGAGTAGAAGCCAATGTTCCCAAAAATATATGACTTTACACGAAGTTCACTTCAATAATGGTTAGTACCGTGGACATCATCTATGAAGAGAAAACCCGAAAAAAAAAACTTTGCAAGAGTGAAGAGGCGTGAATTTTTTCCCCCTCCCGACGCGCGCTAGTCGCGAAGAGAAAAATTTTTCCTCTCGAGAGAGAACTGTGATAAATGGCCACTGCCAAGATAATCTGACGTTTCCTAGAAACGGCGGGATTCAACTGTATTTCGCTCAACTGAGAAGCCGCTGCATAAGATACAACCATGATACGATTGTAAGAAAAGCACATTTTTCTCACTACGCGACGCTAGTGTTTTTATTTTCACCTCTCTGCCTCGCTGTTCGGGAGGAACGGTACCGTTTCTAGCCTGTAAAAATACTTCATAGATGATGGCCGGCGCGAGGTAGGGAGAAGTGAACTTCGTGTAAAGTCATATATTTCTGATGTTACAGATTGGTGTCTATGTGGTATAGACGAAAGACCAGTAGATGGTGGTGTTAGAAGCCAATGTTGCAGATTGGTGTCTATGTGGTATAGACTAAAGACACCTTTAAGGATCTATCAAGAACCCGTATTTTTTTCATGAACCCTCAAGTATCTATCGAGAACCGAAATGTTCTTTCACGAACCCTCAAGTATCTATCGAGAACCGAAATGTTCTTTCACGAACCCTCAAGGATCTATCGAGAACTTGAATGTTCTTTCACGAACCGTGAAGGCTCTCGCAAGAACCCAAATGTTCTTTCAAGAACGTTCAAGGATCTTTCAAGAACCCGAATGTTCTTTCAAGAACCTTCAAGGATCTTTCAAGAACCCGAATGTTCTTTCAAGAACCTTCAAGGATCTTTCAAGAACCCGAATGTTCTTTCAAGAACCTTCAAGGATCTTTCAAGAACCCGAATGTTCTTTCAAGAACCTTCAAGGATCTTTCAAGAACCCGAATGTTCTTTCAAGAACCTTCAAGGATCTTTCAAGAACCCGAATGTTCTTTCAAGAACCTTCAAGGATCTATTAAAACCCCACACGTTATTACAAGAACCCTTTTAATTAGATACGATCTGCTAAGAACCTTCCTGTTCTACTGTGAACCTTCATCCACCTCTGGGAACCTTTAGCGTTCCAACAAGAACGTAAGAGTTCTATTGAAAACCCTCGAAGAACCCTTTTTTTTACAGTGTATGTGCTTTCCGAATGTTTGTCTGTTATATCAGAAGGATGACACTCTAAATCCTCTTAATGTTTTATGTAACATGATTCTTCCCAGGCTGACCCCCACTTTTTGTTTGCTCCCCCGCTCATCAAACTTAATTCAGATGGCATCGCACCGTAAGGTGAATTCCATAACTATTTGGTGCTAAATCCTCGGCCATCAACCAGGCCCAAACCGCGTTTTGACTTGGGACAAAAATCCACCAGCGCATGCACCTTGGCAAATAGAGAAATGATAATGGAACTATTTTTCGCGTATGTGATTCGGTTTAGTATCCTTGCACCAAATGTTGGGAAGAATCATGTCACAATTACCCGCTTTGTGGTGGTAATAATCTAGCGGGGCGCAGATTAGCCCCCCTCCAGCTAGGTGCAGCGCCTAATCAAATGTTCTGACATGTCTGTGTACCCACGGGATCCAATGGGAAAAGGCGGAGGAATGACGGACATAAGAGGAGGGGGCTTACTTGTCCACTGACACCGGCGTAACAGTATAACAGTAAAATGTCGCTACTTATGCCTTCTTATGGTATATTTTCCTTGTTGCGAGTGAAATAGACGCTGAAATGTACCAATATTTTTGTTAAGGTTTCGGGAACTGCGCTTTTATTAAGATAATCCTGGGAATGATATTGAAATACTTTATTTTTTATATATATAATCATTTTAAAAAGCGTTTCGTTATTACACATTGAATAATGGTTGTCTAATAATACCAATAGAGAAGCAGGTTATTCAATCAAATTTCATGGCAAAACAACTAAAGTACAATGGCAATTTTATTGCGAATCATTAATCTATCGACAAAATTGTTTTTGGTGCTTAATGGACTCTTAACGAGTCAATTTTAATTTCTTCAAATCGGATAAAATCTCACAAATGGCGACCACAGTGGCGATTGAAATTCCGTATAAGTATATGGTGAAAATGGGACTAAGAAATCCAATAGACAACGGAGTCGTCTCTTGCAATTGATTGAGGTCCGTCAAAAAAAATTCCCTGCTTCTAAATTTGTTATACGTTTCTCTAAAAGCTCCTTGACGAGTCTCCAAAAACCTTAGTGTTCTGAATTAAAAAATTTAATTAATCATATAGAATAACAAGTTGGGAAAACCAAAATATTACCTCTCCGGGTCAAGAGGTCTACTTCTACAAAGTTATTTACCTAGATATGGAATTATTTATCTTTTTTGAAGTAAACATTTACGAAATATTGAAGCAGTATTCCAAGCATAGCGAATATACAGTAACGACATTTTTCATCCAATAAGGATAAATCTTGGACACGTGGAAATCAGTTAATGGCAAAAAGAACAGGAAATGAAGTCTACGCTTCAGCTGTTTACCCTTTATTCTGATAGCTACATTCACAACTGGTTAGCAGTGCAAACACTATCGTCTCGTCTCACCTCAACAATATCCTTAGGTTGCCAACATGAGTGTTAACGTTAAATAATACCAAAACTAAATTGTAGCTAGACGCACTGATAGTCAATGCGCACCATAAAGAGAATAAAAACTCAGTAGCTTAGCCCTACTAATCTAATTGCCACCATGATAAAATCTTAACCTGATTATTTAAGAGTGTATTTAACTTTCGGCTCACTCTGAACCGTTGATGTCTCTTCATTTCAGACACAAAAATCAAAACCCAAAGTTTACTTCACCTCAGGCCTCAATTATTTACTCTATATTTCACTAAGCTTATTGCAAGTAACACTAGATATACCCGCCGGAGTCTAGATCTTAGCTTTCTTCATGAAATTACTAAACCAAGGATTATTCTATATACAGATGTAGTATAGCTTAAGTAATATATAAACAGCCATTTCAAATAATAATATTAAAAAAAACTTTGGAATATCAAAATGAAACAGAGCTTTAAAGCTACAAAAGTACTAAATGCATCATAATTACGAAAAATACTTCCACATATTCACTTTATATTATGGAAAAAGGGAATATTAAGGTTCTGTATGATTTCTTAACACATAAACACAAGGCTAACTTCTAACGCGACGCACTAGTGTAACAATGGACGGACACACACAGACAAAAACATAGACTGCTTTTTAACTCTTTCCGTATTAATTTTGAGTTGAGAAACAAGATTATCTTTAATATTTAAATAAATATAATTAATATTTAATATTTTCTTCGTTAGTTATTCGCCTTATTGAACGTTACATCGTTTTAAAAAAGAACAATTAAACATTCTTGAGAGACTTGACTAATATTGGCGTTTGAAATGAAGCATACGCCGGTTGCTTCGCCTTACTAAGATAGGTAGTATATAAGGGTTTCGAATCGCAGCTATGGATAAGAACAGCGCAGTTGCGTGAACCTGTGGTGGAAGCTCCACCTTAGGGAGGCCGGACGTTTCTCGTAACCCTGGCCGATCGCCGCGTATGTCTTAACCTTAAGGATGATGATGGAGTAGAAGCCAGGTGTGCAGACTGGTGTCCATGTGGGATGGACAAAAGCAATGAGCAGAAGATGGTGGTGTGTAGAATCCAGTGTGTACAGACTGGTGTCCATGTGGGATGGACAAAGACTAGAAGATGGTGGGGTGTAGAAGCCAGTGTTTACAGACTGGTGTTCCATGTGGGATGGACAAAGACCAGAAGATGGTGGTGTGTAGAAGCCAGTGTGTACAGACTGGTGTCCAAGTGGGATGGACAAAGACCAGAAAATGGTGGTGTATAGAAGCCAGTGTGTACAGACTGGTGTCCATGTGGCATGGAAAAAGAGCCAAAATGATGGTGGACTATAGAAGCCAGTGGGTAAAGACTGGTGTCCATATGAGATGGACAAATGGCCAGAGGATGGTGGTGTTAGACAGGTAATGAATAATAGCTATGGTAAGTGGAATACAATTTTCCAAATTTCCGGGAACTGTAAACGCGGTCCGGAATTTGGGAAAACGTTTGCTCCGATTTAAAAACTTCGAACGCGGTCCCCTGGGGTGTAAGTCAATAACAACAGACAGACACGCACACAGACACACACACAGACAGACAGACAGACAGACAGACACGTCGAAATTAGTAGTCGTGCTTAGTGTAGACACAAATTCATAGACAAAGCTTATATTATTACAGGGATAGATGTAATTTTAGAAGAAGGGATGGAGAACAGATTAATCTGGGCGGACCCCTTCTCCGGAACCGGGGAGGTGTGAAAGAAGAGGCGGGTCATAGCGACAGAAGTAAAAGGGACCTACGCATTTTTCGCCGTCCCCGTCAGCAACGTCATCAAAACGAAGTTCAAGTGAGCCAATAAGGTAATTTAAAATTTTCGGTACGTGTTGGAGGGAGGAGTTTTATACTGAACTATGAGTCGGACTGAAGTAAATACTAACCGTTCTCAATTCCTGCTTCTCAAATTAGATCTATCCCTGAATATTAATAATATTTGAAATCAATTGAAACGTTTGCGTGAAAAAAAAAGGAATACACGTTTTTTGAAATATTTCTTTAGTTTATGTACTTTATGGGGTTTGGGCACTCCTGTAAGTCCATGTTCTGGGCAACTAAGCTTGAAGGAATACGACATAGTTGCAGGGGCGTTCCGAAGGGACTAGGTTTTGGAGGGAACCCACTTAACTTTGCCAACTAGAAACCAAAATTTGCCAAGTGACACGTAGAAATGTAGTATCATGTTACTCAGGGTTCGTAAAAAGTTTTGGAATGAAATTCCGTAACTTTTCCAGGACTAAATTCCACAAATTTCCCTGACCATTTACAATAACTTACATGGCGAACATAAATTTTGAAACTAGTCATTATATAAAATTTTCGAAATTATAGGATAATACGCATGCCTGATAATAATAAACTAGTAAATGAAAAAGTGACTAATTATTTTAAAAATAGTGAACCGAAAGTAACTAAAAATGAAAAAATTAATATATTAAAGAGCTGGGCGGGAAAATCTTATTATGCCGCTAACACTCTTTCAAAGCATCACTGATTTCCGTAATCCGGTCTTCTGTTTCTAATTAATGACGCCATAAAAGAAGTGTGTCTCGTAATGAAACACATTCTATGGTTTGATATAATTGAGGTCAAATGCTCCCTCGTACAGTAAATATGGCTTAATTCACTCCAATCCAAGTTCTCGCACTTCCCGACCATTTCCGAGCCGAAACTGATGCAGACGACAGCTTAAAAGGTCATGATCTCGATCTGTCCCACACATTCTCATAACCAATGAGACGCGAGGAAGGAGGAGCAGGCGGTTTAAATGTTTTTGGCGCTTCCCCTCACAGTCAATCAGATATTTGTGTGGGGTCTATGGCCTCTTAAAGATTCCAACGGAGCCTCCGGGATGAACTAGGCCCATGCGTGTGGCGAAGCGAGAATATTTTTTTAACTAATTTAGTTCGCCGTGTTTTCCCGTTTGGGGGCGCTCATACGACCGAAAAATAAACAAAGTTCAACCCCGTGACCCTGTCGACTGCTTAAGTATTTGGGCCAAGGTCGCGGATTGTAAGTATACGTTTTTATAACTCTTACTGAATTATTTTAATTGAAATAATTTATTTTGTTGTCATCAATACCATCTAACCGAAAGATTCAGTAAAAAGTGAATAGCCCCAAAAACACTTACGTTAATTTTAGGATGAACTTTTCTCTATCATAAAAATTTTATGACTGACCCCTAAAATATCAACGATAATTTAAGGAAGACCCCTGTCACAACGGAAAAATAAGCGCCATCTATGGTGAAAATATTTTTCCTAACAAACTGGATATTTCCCCACATAAAATTTGACATGCATGGGCCTAGTTCGTCCCGGAGGCTCCGATTCCAAGTAGTAAATCTATGTATTCCTGGTATTACGCGGGCATTGAGTAACAGAAACATTGATATTATTGAAGAAAACAAGTTATAAAAAGCTAAAATCTACAGTTCCGATATGAGTCGTGAGATTCACGGGTGCGACGTTGCCTTTCTGTCTGAAATATGTAGAAAAAAAACCTATTCCCCGCAGTTTAGTGTAGTAGACATTTTCCTATGAGAAAAACGGCCAAAATACGCCTACACCCGCACGGTCATGAAGTAGGAAACCTTGCACTCAACTTAAAAAAGCCAGAGAGAATTAAACAAAATGAAATTTCAGAAATCATATTAAAACAGTTTCTTTACAAATTACAACTACAACAGCCCAACAAACCAGAAAATCCAAATCTTTGCTAAGTGAGAGTCAATTTGCCAACTCAATAAAATTTTAGGGGGGCCTCCCCCCCTTCCCCCTCCAAGGGATCGCCCCTGCATAGGTGCTGACTGAGCATTCTTGTCTGCAGGAGATGATTTGAGCCGATCGCCCCTTCCGTCAATTCCCACATCCCAAAACCTAATCAGCGACATCCTGGCCTAGGCGTCTCAACCAAACCGCCTTAAAACTTTCTAATATATGCATTCCTGGTATAAACGAATCTTCAAAAGTGATGGCATAGTAATAAATCACATTTTTGATCGCTTCGGCTAAAGTATACCTTTAAATGTTATCAATTATGTAACAAATTCATAATGGAACAAATGCGTGATTATTTGAATCCAAATTAACAAGATCTGAATATTTTTTTACGGGTTAATCATAGCAGAAGTGAGATGAGACTAGAAGTACTTAGCTAACCAAATTCTTCACTCGGCGAAAGTGAATATTCTTGATAACACACCAACGGTTGGCCCTCTAGTGGCGGTTTCAGAATTTCCCCTCCAAAACGTGAGACGCTCGCGGTGGTAGACGGCCGAACTAGACTCAAGCACACGCGTCCGTGTTTCGCCGCTTTAGGTTGAGGACAAGGGGGTACGAAATATTTTTGGAACTCGACCAATTTTTTTCTCTCTAGTGCAGGCGCGATTGAAGCGGCGTAAAATCCTCAAATTTGTTCACAAATGCCAGGATCTATTAAAAATGCTAGAGCCCTTCACTTTTAGTCTCATCTCACTTCTGATCATAGCTATTGTTGTCACGATATTTAAGAATTAAAAGAGTTAGAACACTTTAGTTATATTTAACGTGATTTTAAATAAATTATTAAAATCACGTTAAATATCGCCTTTAACTAAAGTGTACTAACTCTTTTAGAATCTGAATATTTTATACCTTTCGGCATCTCCACTCATTTGTGAGTGACAATCTTTAATTACATTATGTACAGTACTTACAAATAGTTGATGTTTTCAAGTATTCCACGAGGGAGTTGTTTGTTTATAATAAAATAATAATATCGTGCTTCGTAAGATTCTTTTCCGATGTAAATTATTCTATTTGATTTCACCAAGGTGGGTTTAGCATGTACGAATGCCTGTGTCAGAATGGATGTCTTATCTTCAAAAATCGCAGAGGCGCCACGGGGAAAAATTTCTTTAAATATATTAGGCGTAGTAGTGAAATTGTAAATGAACCCGTTTTGATCAATCCTCTTCTGGAGTTTGGCGCTAAAAGACGAGTTTCTCTGTAACGATGAAAAAAAGTTTAATAGTTTTCTGCTTAGATAGTATCAGGGATAGATGTAATTTTAGAAGCAGGAATGAAGAAAGGTTAGTTTTTACTTCAGACCGACTCATAGCCCAGTATAGATCCCCTCCCTCCAACAAGAACCGAATATTTTAAATTATCCCATTGGCTCAATTAAATTACGTTTTGATGACGTTGCGGACGGAGATGGCGAAAAATAAGTAATTCCTTTTTACCTCTGTCGCTATGACCCGCCTCTTCTTTCATACCACCCCTTGTCCCGGGGAAGGGGGTCCGGGACTTTCCGTATGAAAATGAATCCCTCATTCTAGCTACCGTTCCCGCATTCCCCATCCCTCCGCGCCAACCCAACAAACCGGTCTATAAAGAAAATATTTATATTTATAAAAATAAATAGGCGGTCCAAGAAATCTGCTTCGAAGTCGTCAATCAAATTAACATAAACTTGAGGGTAGCCTCATTCTAAGCTGAGTTGTTTCACGATGTAGTCCGTGAGCCAGGCGCCAAAAAATTACTTTTGAGTATCAACTCGGGGGACCAGAAATATTTATGTTTTCTAGTTAGGGGGTCACATGGGGATGGTGAAAACGCGTGATAGCAATCTCGGTCGCCCAGCTATACAAGATGGCGGCCGATCCAAGATGACGTCGCGCGTCTTTCTTTAAACGCCTATTACGTTTGACCTATTGATCCGATTACAATGAAACTAATTTTATTCGATAGATTATATATATATGGCTAAATATTTTGTCTTGTGAGTGAGTTATTTTTGTAAAACCAGCGATTTGCCGTCAAATTTAAAAAAATACATTTTACATCATTATTTTAATCGATTTCTGCAACGCGACGTGCTTAATATTCACTATTAATTTTTGTCTGGAGTACGGTGCAATACAATGGTCTTCAAGCTTTCACATGATTTAAATTTTGAACGATTATGAAATATACATTACAATTTATAAGCTCTTTTTTGAAGTTAAAAGGGAAGTGCCGTCACTCGCGTTATTGCAGCTTTTTCAAGTTTGTCTTAGTTCAATGTTTTACTTTGAATTTAGCTTTTGTTTAGAGTATCTTATACATACAATAAAGTTTTATCCAATAGCTTGTGGGCTAAAGTTCTCAATACGCAGGGGTTATCATGGTTCCGAGTAGAGATGTGAGTCGGTAATTTACCGTCCGTAAATTACCGATAATTTACCAAATACCGCGTAAATTACCGATTTATATCTTACCGTAATTTTAAAACGGTAATTTACCGGAAAATTACGTAAATTACCGCGGTAATAAGGCAGTGAAAGTATAAAATACCATAAATTACGGTAATTTTTGTTATTCCAAAATTTTAATCGGTAATTTACCGGTACTTTTTCGGTAATTTACCCGGTAAACTACCATTTTTAAAATTTACGGTAATTTCACATCTCTAGTTCCGAGTAATAAAAGTAATAAAATTGACCCCCTCATCATCCATTTACGGGTTAGTGTTAAATTCTATAGGGAGGTTTCGAAACTTAAAGTGAGTGTAAAGACCAAAATATAGGGTGGATCACCAAATTACCACATTTTAACTACAGGTTTATTAAATAGGGTAAATTGGCGCTAGTTACGTTTTTGGCCCCAAAATTTGAATTGCCTTATACTCCCTTTAACAATATCACATCACTCTCTTGGAGTCAAACCAAGAAGAAGCAGACACAAGATTAATTTTTCACGCAAAACACGCAGAGAAGAACTACCCGACCATTATAATAGAATCAGACGACACTGACGTCCTCATTTTATGCCTAGCGTTCAGTTCCAAAATTTCAAGTAACATTTATGTTAGGAGAGGCACGAAGGATAAAGTAAGAATCGTTGACGTAGGAAAAGTTGCTGCAGCTTTAGTATCAGATACGTGCGACGCACTTCTTAGCTGGACTGGTTGTGACACAGTGAACGCCCTCTCAGGTCAAGGAAAGCTCAAAGCGTTCAAGTGCATATCTCAAGATGCAAGTTTCAGGCAAGCCGTATCGGATCAAGGTTTAAAGTGGGAGCTTACTGAAACGCACATGGTCTCAATTGAAGCGATAACTTGCCTAATTTACTGCTCCAAAACCAAGTTCGTTCATGTTAACGCTTTACGATATTAAAGGTTCCGCGCCAAAAATGAAAACATTGAATCGGGACAAATACCTCCTTGCAAAGACACCCATCACCAGCACATGTTACGCGCTAATTATGAAGTTGCAATTTGGCAGCGAAGTTTAATTGGCTCTCCCGATATACCAGACCCGGCTGCAGGCCATGGATGGAAACTTAACGACAAGGGACAACTAGAAATAAATTGTATGGTTATCCTCCAAGCTCCGGAAGCTGTATTAAATTTTATGGCTTGCAACTGCACTAGAAATTGTCGTCCCCTAGACTGCGCTTGCATTTTAAACAAGCTGAAATGCACAGCCGCATGCAAACTTCAAGAATGCTCTAATATGGAGATAAAAGCACCTTTGTACACTCTACCTAATGAAGACTCTGATGAAAGCGATGACGATTAATTTTTATTTTGCACATATGTATAGAGAATAAAGTGACTTAAAAGTTTTTAATTTATATGCACCAGAAGTGAGATGAGACTCGAAGTGAAGGGCTCTAGTATTGGTAATAGATCCTGGCACTAGTGAACAAATTTGAGGATTTTATTCTGCTTCCATCGCGCCTACACTACAGAGAAAAAAAATTGGTCGAGTTCCAAAAACATTTCCTACCCCCTCCCCTCAAACTAAAGCGGCCGAACACGGACACGGCTCCTTGAATCTAGTTCGGCCGTCTACCACCGCGAGCGTCTCACGTTTTGGAGGGGAAATTCAGAAACCGCTACTAGAGGGCCAACCGTTGGTGTGTTATCAAGAACATTCACTCTTGCCGAGTGAAGAATTTATTTAGCTCAGTACTTCTGGTCTGATCTCACTTCTGTCTGCACGTATATGGACCTAATCAGTACGAAATAGAATTCCATTTCAATGCAACAACTGATTACTAATTGAAGTATGTTTGAGACCTCCCATGTTGAATTATAGGTTATTTTGTTGATTTCTGAAGAATTTGTGGAAAAAACAATTTACCTCTATATTAAATTGCAGATAAGTTGTTACGTATCTTTAATAACCGTTCAAAATTTAGATCAAATGAAAGCTAGAAAACCATTTTAACACACCGTTCTCCAGAAAAAAAATAATAGTGAATATTAAGGACGCCGCGTTGCAGAAATCGATTAAAATAATAATGTAAAATGTGGTTTTTTAAATTTGATGGCAAACCGCTGGTTTTACAAAAATAACTCACAAGACAAAATATTTAGCAATATATATAATCTATCGAATAAAATTAGGTTCATTGTAATCGGATCAATAGGTCAAACGTAATAGCCGTTTAAAGAAAGGCGCGCGACGCCATCTTGGATCGGCCGCCATCTTGTATAGCTAGGCGACCGAGATTGCTATCACGCGTTTTCACCATCCCCACGTCCCCTGATTGATACTCGAATTTCCTCTGTCTCATGGACTATTACTCTTTCTGGTAACATTAAAAATGAGCGCTGATTAGACCATCAAAGAAGCTAGAAATGAAGCGAGAGTTGGCACCATATCGGGCACAACGCCTACGTTCTGTTATGTCTATTTGTATTTGCAGTTTAAACCCAATAATCTCACTTTAACATCGAATATGTCTATGATATCAAACATTCCAAATTCTCGATTGATTGGACCTCCGCTCAGTATTTTCGCTTCACCCATCAAGTTTGGACCTTCTACATTAAAGAACTTCAAATCTGATGGATCTTCCAAAATGTACATTGGTACAGCAATATCAGTATCCTTCGCAAAAGGAAAATGTTAGTTTGGCAAATTTTAGCAGCTACATTATTCCAAACAATTCACAGGGCCTCTCTTAACAACATTACAATCTCCCGTGCAATGCAATAGACTCAACCTCCCGTGCAATGCAATAGACTAAGTCTCAAATTAGAAAAAAAATTTAAAACTACGGGGCAATTCCCTGGGCATGTGCCCATTGGACTCAATCTTTAAGGCGGTCCTGACAATACTGACATTTTCGTAAAGTGATTTTACGAATTCACGGTGCTTTCCATTCTCTTGTTTGGAAGTGAAAGATATACCTTCTTCATTCAAAACACGCAACTGAATTTCATAACCACTATGAGACAAGAAAAGTTGTGTTTATAACATATGGCGTTGTTTTATGTCGTGACGGTGATTTACTGGCCTAAGTTTTAAAAAGACTAATATGCAATTGGTTTACCAACTAAAGACGATTTTCAAGTCCATTTTTAAGATTCTAGCGGATTGCAGAGATGAATATTTTTTTCACTCGTTATTGTTTTTCCTGTATTAAAATTTATACCAGTGATTTTCTACCAATGACCATAATTTCGTTTGAATCGCTTAATTCGTTAATGAGCCGAATAAACTAGTGTAAAAGCGTCTAAGCAGACGTCATTTCTACTGGGTTTTACAAACTTTTACAGTAACATATCTTTTGTTTTAAATTCAAATTTTAGGCCCATTGCTATTGGTGCAAAGTGCATGGCCTATATTAAGGAAATACTGGCCTCCTTTTTAAGGCCTGTATAATTGGATTAAGAACATCTCCAAGTGGGCTACCAAGTATCGCTTCCTTCTCATCATCAACTGTTAGCAAAGCTAACTGTATCGTAGCAACAAATCTGGCAATTTTTGTGATATTCATGAGATTATCTGAAAAAAAAGAAGAGGTACCTAAGTCTCTGATTTTAGTTTGTACATTTCTTTTCACGAGAAAGCTAGAAAACTGATAAATTGACCATGTAAATCACTTTATGGGACAGCCATGTAGTAAATAATAAAGCTAGATTACCGAAAATACAATAGAACTACGGAGTGATATTAAACATACTGTGATTGAACGATAATGGCGTCATAAACTGATCATGTTCTTCTTTGGAGGGTTATGCTCACACCAAATTATTTTACGTTTTAATTTTTTAGATACGTGTTTAGTTCACCCTTTGCTTAAACGGAGTTCTGAGCTGATAACAAGCTATTTAGTGTAATGCACCGGCATAGACATTACACGAGATTTCATGGTTAATTCAATCGTAAAGGAGACTGGTAGAAGAGAAAAAGTGACAGCTTTGATATTTAAAAAAATCGTGGCAAGAGGTTGGTTTTGAAGTTGAGTATAACGTTAGAAATTCTGAAACATATAAGATTTGCAGAAGTGTAGAATTAATTTTAAACTCATGCTGGGAATGATGAATTTCGCAAGGTTTTCTTGTACCGTATGATTATACTATATTGTCCCTGACCCATGGCATTTTACCCTAAATCACTGCCTAAACAAGTAAAGGTTTGACCCTTATAAACTGAAAGGCAATGCTAATTTAACTATGGAGACTTCCGTTTTATACTCCAGTCATAACTTGTTAACGGTGACCCTTGGTGAAAAATGGCATAGAACATTTTCGACTCAAAATCGTTCATAGAACTAACTGTACTTTGATCGTACCACATGGTGAGCAGCTAAATGAAGTATGTTTTAATTGTTAACTATTAATTAAACAGAAGAACTGTGCTGAGTGACTTATCAGCCCACTTTACAGGTTGCAAGTTGTTTTCCCATTTGGATATGGATGGTTATTATTTTATATACTTTTAACTCTCCGACTGACGATGACGTCACGAAGAGGTATTACACTGGAAGTGTCTGTGTGTGTGTCTGTTACAGCGTTCGCAGAAAGTAATATTAGCTTCTACTCCTTAGTCATCGTTAGGGTTAAAATTAACGCGGTGATCAGCTAGAGTTACGAGAAACGTCTAGCCTCCCAATGGCAGGGCTTCCACCAAAGTTTCACGCAATTGTGAGATTTCTTATCATTTATTGTGAATCAATCGACTTATATACTTAAATTTCTAAAAATTGTTAAAAAGACATACAAATGAATTCAATCGTCAACAATAGCTATGTTTAAAATTATATTATTAATAAAGTTTCCTAAAACGATTTAACTATAACTAAACTTAATTAATGACGATTAAAATAATTAATATCAATTATTTTTATTTTATTATTTAATTGCGTCTCGAATCGGAGAGGTTGATTTTGGTTTCCCAACTTGTTAATTAATGCATATCTTTTTAGAAGGAGAGTTCCACATTGGAAGGCGCAAACAGAAGTTATTTCCGGGGAAATTCCTAGGCATAAAAGTAACTTAGAGAAGGTCGTCCTAGAGACTGATTTGAAGTTGATTGGGTAAAATGTTTTGAAAGCGTTTCAAGTGTTTTTCGAAGGTAATGTCCATGTTTATTTTCGGGATATAAGTTATCTCAAGACATTTAGCATTTTCTAAACGTTGATAACACTTTTATACCATGTGATAACTATAGTGTTTAATTCAATACCATGTGATAACTATAGTGTTTAATTCAATACCATGTGATAACTATAGTGTTTAATTCAAGTCCATAAATTAGGATGACAACGCGTTTGAAAATAATTTTAAATTGACCGTTAGTTTTGCGTTGTTGATGTAAGATTTGGCAATGTTGATATTTCATCTACCCAAATTCTGTGTGTGCTAATCCATGGTTCTTTTTAAGTTTTTTCGAATATGCCTATAGAACCAGTATAATTAACAACTGAAAACATTTCTTCCACGATTTTAACACCTTAACCTAACCAGTAATACACGTCCTTTAAATGTCAAATAAACGGAATATCAACGTATTTTTGTCATGACCGACGTTTAAAAGAAATTAATACGCGTCTATTAAATTTAACGTTAAAACATTGTGCCTACTTGATTTTATTACCTGGGTAGTCCTACTCCCCTACTAGATTATTAAATTATTATTAGTGAAAAGCAGAAACCAAAATTCTACTTGCTTGCTTCTCTAGATGGTTCTACACACCCAATAAGCGTTATGATACACGATGCTCTGGAAATTATTAACCATCTGTTTTGAATCTTAATATTATGGAGTTATATTTCCGCTCTAATGACTGTGGTCATTGATCGATCGTAAAGCGGAAAAATAGCCTATGCACACAATATTGCCTACCATTATCCAGTGAAACGTCGATTAACGTTTGAATGCGGTCCCTCCCCAATGATCCTAGCACGAGGGGCAAGCCCTGTTCACCAAATGCGGATTACGCATATTCGTTTTAGCACTGTCTTTATCGTTTTAGTGCAGACAGAGGTACAGCCGTGTAAACCGATTAGTGACTTGCCCCTCGGCCTAGCCACATTGATATGATAATCGTTGAACACTGGACGCCGGAGGATAGAAAATAAATTTCACCGGCCTTATATATAAATTTTATCGAGGTTTACTACCAAGTACGTACACAGCTTAATGTGTTTGCTTACTTTCTATGAAATATTTTTATCATTATCAAAATTTTTAAAGCACCTACATAGTGAGCCGTGCACATCATAAATATAATCAAAACTGTTATTGAAAGATAGTTGACGATACTGTTGAGGATACTGTTTTTGATCATTATCATAAATAATAAAATTTTGATGCATGGTATATTTATTTTTATCGGTCTCAGTGACGATGACGTCATGGAGAGGTTTTACATTAGACATGTGTGTCAATGTGTCTGTCACAGCGTCCGATGAGGTCAAATGTTACAGATTGTGTTCTCAATTTCCGAAGCACGTCGCAGTTCACAGTCCGCAAAAATTCGGAAATTTGTATTTCAGTACGCTATATAGCTATCCGGAACTTACGCAAGAGAAAACAGAACTTGGTATAATACTTCTGCCTCTGCGTGCTGCGTCTCGTTTGAGGGGTTAAATTTCTACGATTCTAGCTTTGTGACCCCCTACAGGAGAGCCTAACTACAGCTTCTTTGGAGAAATAAACAGCTAAGAGGCGAGGGACGAGCAGGGCGCCCCTCTCATAATCCCTGAGCAGTGCTATTTTCCAAAAAAAAAATTTCTAACCACTAGCCTCGAGATAAGCTACCCTAAGTTTTAGGGGGTAAAAACCAGGACGACCCTCAAATGAGGTAAAATGCAGGGCTAAAGTTAAATTTTTACCCAAGTATTATACTCCTAAGACCTTTTCATAAGAAAACATTGTGGTCGAACATCAGAATCTATTTTAATCCCGACTTTTCACAGATGTCTAATTTGAATGATTTGAAAAAGCATCTTTTAAGAATGTAACTTATTTTAAGACATTATTCTTAAAGCCTTTAAGCCAATGGTTTTTTGTTGTTGTTTTTAATGGCTTCAATCAAATGAACTTGTAAGCGTGATTCTTTAAAAGAAAGAATCGGGTTATTTTGCCCCTTAAGCTTTGCCTTGTTCTTCTCATACTGGTTCTTGGGAGAGCTGGAGATTGAGTAAGGCAGCGAACTGCAAATACTTTGCCAATATTGGTGTTCTTATCTCGGAGTTAACTGATTTTGCTTTAGCTTAAGTTTTTTTTTTGGCGAAATAATTCGATTTTTATTTTCTCGAACTCTTATTTTCACCTCTCCCGAGTGACGATGACGTCACGGAGAGGTATCACACCGGACGTGTATTTCTCTGTGTCTGTGTGCGTGTCTGACCGTGACCCTGTCCTTGTGTCCGTGTTCGCAGTTTGCAAATCGGAGCAAAGGTGTTTCCAATTTCTGAACCGAGTTCACTGCTCACAGAAATTTATTAAATTTTACATCACACTACGTCAGTAAGCTAAGTGCAATGCATTATTATACAAAACACTTTTCTTTCATCAGCCAAGTCTATCCACCTTCCCACATAGACACAAATCTCCACTTGTTTGCTTCTAACATCACTATCATCTAGTCTATTCCACATAGACGCCAATTTATACTTAATGGTTTCTAACCCCACCATCACCTGGTCTTTGTCTATCCCACATGGACGCCAATCTGTACTTATTGGCTTCTTGCACCACCATCATCTGTTATTTGTCTACCCCACATAGATATCAATCTGTAATTTTGGCTTCTACACCTTCATCATCGTTGGGGTTAAGATATACGCGGCGATAGGCAAGGGTTACGAGAAACGTCTAGCCTTCCAATGACGGGGCTTCCACCAAGGGTTCACGAAATTGCGCTGTTCTTACAATTCGCTGGGTTTCGAAACCCTTATATACTACCATAGCCCACTTGATCCGCGCTCCCGGAGGCTGCGCTGCTCGCGCTATAGAAGCCCCTTTAAAAGGCCAAAAAGTGCATCTTTTGGATTCTTGGTGGGAAAAACGAAGTCAGCGAAAATTAACATTAAGTTCAATGGGAGGAGGTCGATTTTTTGACCATAATGAGATAACCTCTGTGCTGTTTATCAAAATGTCCTGAAATTTTAGTGAGACGTGTGTTTTTAAGTGTTTTATTATTAAAAAAAAATTATTTTCAAAGCCAAAATGATAGGTTCAGTGCTAAGACTGAATATATCTTCGGATCTACGGATCCAAATATCCTGAAATTTTAGTAAGATGTGTGTTACAAATCTATTCTATTATATATAAGCTTCTTTAGTTGATAATTATTTTTATAAAACTTTATTTCCATTTCCAATGTCATAATTGTAAATTAAGTACTTAATGCACAATATCTTTGTATCTAATGGCCCAAATGTTCAGAAAATTTAATTTAGAGGTGTGTTACAATCGATTATATCTCAAACTTGTTCAAAAAATTCATAACTAAATTTAGAACTTTCACTCCCTTCCCTAGATTAAACGTGTTGCTTAACATAACGCTAAAAATCTTATAATTAAACAAAATTATAGGACCTAAAGCCTAAAACACACCTATTTTGGGAACATTCAGGAGAACCCTTGTGTTTCTACCAAAAGAACTTTTTTACGTTAACGCAATTTTAGTTCAAATGTATTGAAAATATCAAATATTTCACAAAAACAAAGAATTAAGCATAGAAAAATCATGATTAAGAAACGAACTGAAAAAGTTTGGGGAAAGTATCCTAATACGAGTTGCAGTTGGTAAAAAACAAACATTAAGTGGAGAGATAGTTTTAAATTATATTTGTCAAGGAGGCTCAATAAGCAAAAATCTTCTTCACAGCGATCCTCTTGTTCAATGACATTCTGAAGCTTCTTGCGTGGTGCTTGATCTTATTTTTGAAGCTTTGTTTTAGGATTTGTCAACTTTTCTTGATGATCCTATCATTTCTTATTTTGACGATAGACTTTGTATTTTATTTGATTAATTTTTTAAATGCTCGCCCAACAAGTAAGGAAAACATTTAAAAACTGCCCATAGTTAACATTGTTATTTTGAATTTGATAGTTGTCAAATACATGGTTTAAGTCCCTTTAACACCCGAAAAACGCCGGGTAGCTAGTCAAGTTTGAAATCCATCCAAGCCGCACTTACCTATTCATTGTAGGAATGTTTGAATTAACTTTGCTGTGATATTCAATTTCTGAACGTATTGTATGGGTTACGAGCGAAAACAGTATTCTCGGGTGATTGTTGGTATGAAACTTCGGCCTTTTGTCTTGCCACGCCTATCGTAACATTGTTTTTACGACAGAAGACACCTCAAATACAAGTTGATTTGTAGTTTTGAATTTTCTTCAAAACGGTATACGACTAAAAGAAACTACAGGTCATAATGCTCCATTACTAAAACGTAATAAAGCCCCCCTCCTTAGACAAAATCCCCTTGTCGTTTTCACCATCCTAGGAAATAGTAAAATCCTACTCTCCTTCGACAAATTCCCCCGAACATTTTCCCCAAAAAAAGAATAAAAATATCCGACCATTCTCTGGACAAAATCCCCCGGTCATTACCCCACTACAGAAAGGAGTAATGCAATCCCCCATTCTTTAGATAATATCCCCCGGGGTCATTTCCCCCTTCATAGAAAAGAGTAAAAATTAGCCCATTCTCTATACGGAATTCCCCCTCTTATTGAGATTAAAATAGTCGTAAAAGTACAATATCAATATAATCTAAAACTCTAAAGGCTCGTTTTCATAGAAGCTAGAAAATTCGAAAACGCTCACGCTTCACGAGGTTGAATACGCGCTGTAATGTACTTTTTTCGAACGTTTCCGCTTTCGCTCGAAATTTTCACGCAACTCGCGCCTATGAAAACGAGCCCTAAAGGCTTCACCGATCCGGTGGTGTAATGGGTTGGACAGCTGAGCGAAGGGCGAAGGGTTCGAATAACATTAAAATTTAATTTAACTTTCTTCTAATTAATTCATTCGCTTTCATTCCTTTCAAGGGGAAAAGAAGGTTTATGTGAAAATAATGAGCTTTAGCGTAAATAATTGAGAAAATTTGCGACTATTAATCAATTTTTGATATGCAACTATTAAACAATTTTTGATTTGCAAATTTTAAAAATATTTTGATTTGGAATTGTTAATTGGTGGTGTCACTGCGAGGGGTCCGACGCTCCTTCAAATCTCGTACAGTAGAAGATTTTAAATATTTAAATGTTAAAAATCTTCAAATCTTTCAAATCCCAGAAAAATCTTTAAATCTTCACAAATCTTTCAAAACTAAGGAAATAATTAAATCCCAGAAAATCTTTCTAATCCTTGATAAATTTTTACAATCTCACAACATCCATAAATTTTAAAAATCGAAAAAAAAATAATAAATAATAATAATAATCTAAGCTTGGTCTAGGAAGGGATATCCACACTAAGTCAACTCGCGACTTATTTACAGGTGGGTCCCTTTACAATGCATAGAGGGGTGGTGGCTAGCCCCTATGCCACAGCTAACCTACAGCGCCCTACACTAACTATTACCGTTAACCTCTGCAAGTTTTGATGGAAAGGAGAAACCGGGTTAGACCGCGGAGGAAAACTCCTTTTAACAAGCGGGGAGAGAACTTGCAAACTCTACGCAGAAGGATTTCTTCCCAGATTTTCACCCGGTGCCACAGTCCGGGATCGAACCCGGGATCTTCTTGCTGCGAGGCGAAAGCGCTAACCGCTACGCCACCCCACTTAAATAAATCGAAACATTCCCAGTCTTTCAATCTTCAACCCATATAATCCCATAGTCCTTCAATCCTGAAATTATTTCCAAATTTCTATTCTTCAAAGCAACGTTCAAATCATTCTCAAGTTTTAAATCTACACATTAAGTTTTCCCACGTGACTGCTTTCCCCTATCTGACTACGTAAAGTCCTATGTTCCGTGGGGGAAGCGGTGATGAAGGGAGTGCTTCCCTCCCGCGAAAGGACTTTATAGACTCTTCCATTTACTAGCCTTGAGTCAAGCGTTTTTTCTTGTTGGGAACCATGAAAGCCATGGATTACTTTTCACCCGTGCCAACAAGAGACGTTCTTTGGGAGCGCATTCAACATGCTGCTGCGAACATTCGAGCAAATCTGGAAATGCTAAACAGAGTGCAAGGGTCTTTTAGACGTTGGGCTTAAGTATGCATCAACGCCAATGGTGCTTATTTTGAGTAACTACTTTAATATGACGTTGAAAACATTTTTTCTACAATTTAATTCTTTGTTACACCTCAGATTAATAACCCCCTGCATATGAAAGGAAATAGGGAGACATACTCGAATAAGGCAGCGGCATCTCTAGCGACCCTAGAGTCAAAACTTGGAAAAAAGATACCCCAAACAGACTCAGTAAGCGCGTGACCACGTTTGCTACTCCATGCTTTTTAAAGTCTCGGCTACTATTTATCCGCCGTTCTCGTTTCTTTTTCTCTTCTTATCTCGGTACCTGGTTCGGAGGTTTCGGTCACTAAAGTAGGTAGGTTTTTGGTTTTTTATTAATGTAAAAATTAGATTAAACTATAAATTTGATATATCAAATGACAGAAAAGCAATAATGGTCTTCAAAGACACAAAAAAGCCGTTTACGTTTACTAGGCCTTGCCGGTACAACGGTACAATTCAAACTGCGTCGCCTGCATGGGGTGACAAAGTTCTACGTTTTGCCGTCTGAGGGCGCCACATGACGATACTATTTGAAAATGCCCGGTTTTCCTTGCCTTTATCCAGGGGTTAATTACACCGAAATAATGAAATTTCCCATAATTATCGTTTTTTATTGAAACTAAAGCTTGCACGTTTGGCCTCTGAATTTCATTCTCACAAATAGCATCTCGACTTAAACTCTGACGTATTGAAGTACTTTTTATGCTTCGTCTGAAGAGGGTAAAAAGCTCTAGCTGTCTAGCTGCGGAAGCTTGGAGGCAAAAAAGTGAATTTGTAAGAACTTCTTAATTTGGCAATCACCGATGATACCTCATTTTAAACTACTCTTTACCTCTTGTTTAATACCCTCTTCAGACGACGCGTTAAAACCACTGCTTGCTTGAGAAAGATAGTGAGATTGTTAGATATCGCGAGTTTCTTCTGAAAACCTCATTTTCGTTTAACCATAATCGCTTTACGATCTGTTTGTTTTTTGTTATTTTTTTTTCAAAAGTAACAAGACTACTCAACAAGCTATGTCTTATTCTGAGAGAGCGGTCGCTCTCTTAGATAAGACCTCATACTGCTCTTAATGTATAAGGAGGGTTTTTTGTTTGGATGTAGTTTTTTTTGTGTTGTGTTAACTGTTCTGAAAAAATTCCACAGAACTGCAATCCGGGTCCTTAATATGTAGTTAAAATTTCAAAGGGATTCATCTAATAGTTTATTTTATAAAAAATAAAGTTGCTAAGGGTGGTTTTCATTTACATAAAATTAATCAGCCTTTTTAGCAAAAAACTGGAAAATTCCCATAGAAATAACATGGGAATTTTTATAAAAAAGGCAAAATTGTGGAACGTATATAACAAAAACTATACATTTCTTAGGATTGAAAACGGTTTTAAATGAACATATGATCTTTATTTTAGGTCCTTTTCTACTCTTTATTTCGAAAAATTAAGTTTAAGTATGTTTAATTTTAATTTTTCAAAAATACCTCGATTTGCGATTTTTCAATGATACACTGTTTTATTTGAAATTGACAACACATTGGAAACTCGCCTTTTTTAGTGGTTTATTTTTGCATACCTATTGGAGCGATTCTATTTGAAGCCTTGTGGATGAAATGGTCTATTGAAGGTTAATAAGCTATGATGAAATGGTCTATTGAAGGTTAAATAAGCTATGATGAAATGGTCTAATGAAGATTAAATAATGATGAAATGGTCTAATGAAGATTAAATAATGATGAAATGGTCTATTGGAGGTTAAATAAGCCTGAATTCAAGTGATATCTCTTGGCAAAATGATAAATTCGGGTTTGTGCACACGTCTTTAACACATGCTTGTGCACCAACCTCTGACATCTGTTTGTGCACAAGCCTCTGACATCTGTTTGGGTTCGAGCCTCTGACATCTGATTGTGCACAGCCCTCTGACATCTATTTGTGCACTACCCTCTGACATCTATTTGTGCACAAACCTCTGACATCTGTTTGTGCACAACCCTCTGACATCTATTTGTGCACAAGCCTCTGACATCTGTTTGTGCACAAGCCTCTGACATCTGTTTGTGCACAAGCCTCTGACAACTGTTTGTGCACAAACCTCTGACATTTTTTGTGCGCAACCCTCTGACATCTATTTGTGCACTACCCTCTGACATCTATTTGTGCACAAACCTCTGACATTTTTTGTGCGCAACCCTCTGACATCTATTTGTGCACAAGCCTCTGACATCTGTTTGTGCACAAGCCTCTGACAACTGATTGTGCACAAACCTCTGACATTTTTTGTGCGCAACCCTCTGACATCTATTTGTGCACAAGCCTCTGACATCTGTTTGTGCACAACCCTCTGACATCTGTTTGTGCACAACCCTCTGACATCTGTTTGTGCACAAGCCTCTGACATCTGATTGTGCACAAGCCTTTGACAACTGATTGTGCACAAGCCTCTGACATCTATTTGTGCACAACCCTCTGACATCTATTTGTGCACAACCCTCTGACATCTATTTGTGCACAAGCCTCTGACATCTGTTTGTGCACAACCCTCTGACATCTGTTTGTGCACAAGCCTCTGACATCTGTTTGTGCACAACCCTCTGACATCTGTTTGTGCACAACCCTCTGACATCTGTTTGTGCACAAGTCTCTGACATCTGTTTGTGCACAAGCCTTTGACAACTGATTGTGCACAAGCCTCTGACATCTATTTGTGCACAACCCTCTGACATCTATTTGTGCACAACCCTCTGACATCTATTTGTGCACAACCCTCTGACATCTGTTTGTGCACAACCCTCTGACATCTGTTTGTGCACAAGCCTCTGACATCTGTTTGTGCACGAGCCTCTGACATCTGTTTGTGCACAAGCCTCTGACATCTGTTTGTGCACAAGCCTCTGACATCTGTTTGTGCACAAGCCTTTGACAACTGATTGTGCACAAGCCTCTGACATCTGTTTGTGCACAAGCCTTTGACAACTGATTGTGCACAAGCCTCTGACATCTATTTGTGCACAACCCTCTGACATCTATTTGTGCACAACCCTCTGACATCTATTTGTGCACAAGCCTCTGACATCTGTTTGTGCACAACCCTCTGACATCTGTTTGTGCACAAGCCTCTGACATCTGTTTGTGCACAAGCCTCTGACATCTGTTTGTGCACAAGCCTCTGACATCTGTTTGTGCACAAGCCTCTGACATCTGTTTGTGCACAAGCCTTTGACAACTGATTGTGCACAAGCCTCTGACATCTATTTGTGCACAACCCTCTGACATCTATTTGTGCACAACCCTCTGACATCTATTTGTGCACAAGCCTCTGACATCTGTTTGTGCACAACCCTCTGACATCTGTTTGTGCACAAGCCTCTGACATCTGTTTGTGCACAAGCCTCTGACATCTGTTTGTGCACGAGCCTCTGACATCTGTTTGTGCACGAGCCCCTGACATCTGTTTGTGCACAAGCCTCTGACATCTGTTTGTGCACGAGCCCCTGACATCTATTTGTGCACAACCCTCTGACAACTGATTGTGCACAACACTCTGACATCTGTTTGTGCACAAGCCTTTGACAACTGATTGTGCACAACCCTCTGACATCTGTTTGTGCACAAGCCTCTGACATCTGTTTGTGCACGAGCCTCTGACATCTATTTGTGCACAACCCTCTGACATCTGATTGTGCACAACCCTCTGACATCTGTTTGTGCACAACCCTTTGACATCTGTTTGTGCACAACCCTTTGACATCTGTTTGTGCACAACCCTCTGACATCTGTTTGTGCACAACTCTCTGACAACTGTTTGTGCACAAGTCTAGTGTGTAATAAGGTCTCATTTTACAATTTTTCGTTTCAAAAATATAAAGCATAGCTCAGCTCCAGTTAATCCCCTACAAGTTGACTCTCTATGAACACCAGTTTTGGCTTGTCAATGCTTGAGGGATTTGTAGGCGGGAATTATACGTGCATTTATAAATCCTGCCAAGCCAAACCCGGAGTTTAGAAGGAAAGTGACCGAGTAGGGCATCCGCTGGAGCCGCGCTATGCTTCAATAATATTTAAATATAGAACATTTTAAATGCTTCATTTAGAGGTATTTTTTAAATTAAATAATTTCGCTAAGCCTTGGTCTAAACAAGGCTTCTAGAATTTCAAAACCGAGTTGGCTAATGGCTATGACTTCGTTCCCAGGCTTGGAAATAAGGTTTATTTCTGAACTAGTCCTCCGGACCAGTGACCCCTGATGTCTTAAATATGAAACTGATCCCGGGACCAGTGACCCTTCCCCTATTTATTTTTCTACTGGTCCCAGGACTTGTGGTCGTTCTCTCTTCTAAAAAAATCTCTCTCGGCTTAGGGTTGTATACACAACTGGACTCCTGGAGTCGAAATTTATGTTAAAATGAAAATAATTAAAGAGGTCCCCATATCAATTTTTAATAAAAGTAGGAATTAATAAACTAGTCATTGGGACCAGTGACCCTCACGTTTTGATTAAAAAAAGTGGTCCAAGCTATTAATAAACTGGTTTTTGACCTGTAAACCTGTCTTATTTCCTAGCCTGTTCGTTCCTCCTTGCTCCCTCCTTGGTGCTCTTACGGCTTCCGAGTTGAAGTTCCGACAAATGTTTACACACATGGAGGGCTCATACCATTTACACCAGGAGGCTAGGCTATACCTTCCTATTCTCGTTCGTAATTCTCTTTCTCCTAACTTCGTAGTCTGCTTTGTATTATGCTAACATTTTATGAACTTATTTGTTTATTTCTTAAAGATAGGTAACTATTTAAAGCTGTAGCAATACAGAATACTGCCGCTATCTCATTTACTCAAATTAGGGGAGATATAGTAATAATAATAATAATAATAATAATAATAATAATAATCATAATCATAATAATAATAATAATAATAATGAATGAATGAAATAGAAGTTTAATGTGCATAATAAAAGTTGGTTAACAACTCACGGGATTATACACAGTTTGGATAATTCAAAAACACAAAATTCAAATTATACTACAGGATACAGAATTAAACGAAATTATACAGAATTATGGAGAATCAATGAAAACTATGGACAAGTAAACGGAACTAAACAAGATCATGGAGAATAAAACGAAACTATATAAAATTATACAAAAAACATGAATGTACAAAGCAACATGGAACAACGCTTTACAATACTAAAGTTTAACTTTCTATTTAATATTGATTTAAAAACTCGAGACGGATAAGGCGCTTGGCATCTTGCAGGGTGTCAGAGAAAATGTCAATTATGTTTATAAATTTATTGCATGTAATTTGCATTCTAACTAATGGGTTTATACTATTTCGTTTTATGTAGAAAGTGGCAGGGCTACGCAAATTTTGGTGAGTTGAGAACTGAAGTGTCATTAATAGATCAGATAGGGGAATTATGTTATGTAATAATTTAAAGAGAAAGGTAAAATCGTTCATACTAACATAATCAGAAATTTTTAGAATATCAAGAATGGATAACAATGAAGTATAATTATAGTTTGAACGTGGTATAAAGAAAGTATGGCAAAACTCAACAAATTTGCGTTGGACGCCTTCTAGTTTATTTTTGAGATACTGGCTGCAGTTAGCCCAAGCAACCCAACCGAATATCAGCCTAGAGCGAACAAGACTAAGATATAAAAGTCGAAAATGACGCAGAGAGCGTAATTGTCGACAAATCTTAAGTGAAACGGCTAAGGTACGACGGCATAAATTAACCGTCCGCGATATCAAGGGGGAGATGATTAGAAAAGTGTAGTTTGGCATCGAACAACGTTCCAAGATCTTTAGTTTCTAGTGCCGTGCGAATTATTTTGGCGTCAATTTTATAAGAGTTTATAATTGTCCTGCTAACTCTTCTAGTAAACGGGACATGGACAGATTTTGCGGGGTTAATTGGTATATTATTATTCTGGCACCAGGTTGTAACAGTGTTTAAGTCATTTTGCAGTAAGGAGCAATCAAGTGCATTATTAACTACCTTACAAAGCTTGTTATCGTCAGCGAATTGCAAGAGATAGGAATGACGGATAAGCAAAGATAGGTCGAAAATATAGATATTAAAGAGCAAAGGCCCTAATGAGGAGCCTTGAGGAACTCCACATTTCAAATTGTACTCAACAGATGTAAGTTTCCCATTGCATTTAAGGACATAAGTCCTATCCTTTAAATATTCGCCAATCCAATCAAGCAGCAATCCGCTAACGCCCAGGGCGTAGAGCTTATCCCTTAGAAAGTGATGCGATACGCGATCAAAAGCCTTAGCAAGGTCCAAATATACTACATCAACTTGCCCACAGCTTTCAACTACCGGAGCTACATAGTTCATAAAGGCAGTATGATTGGTGTCAACAGATTTTCCCGGGGTGAAACCATGCTGACAGTCGTTAGGGAAAAGATTGAACCACTTTTGTAAATGCTTATGCATAACTATGTCAAATATTTTAGCAAATACACAGAGAAGTGAAATGGGCCTGTAATTGCCCGGATCACAAGACGCACCCGATTTAAAAACTGGAGCAACAACTGCTTTTTTCCAAAGTTTAGGGAAGGTACTAGTTTTAATTGAAAGATTAAAAATATGGTCAAGCAACGGGAGTAGGATGGCCTCGCAGCCCTTGATTACGAAGGCTGGGATACCATCCGAACCCGTTGAGAATTTGTTAGGAAGTCTGGAAATAGCGTTCTGTATATCCTGCCGCGAGATAACCAAAGAGTGTAACGGCACAGGTGTAATGCCAGAGGAGTCAAAGTGATACTGTTCGTCTGATTTGGTAGTATCAACAGATACAAGAGAAAAATGCTCTGAGAACTTCGAAGCCAGGCGCTCCGGGTCCGAAACCATGTCAGTACCAAGTTTAAGAGTAATGGCTCTGGAGCCTTCTCGAATGTTACCATTGACAAGGCTCCAGAACTTTTTTGGGTGCGAATACGCATCCTGGCAAACACCCGCAATGTGAGCAGTTCGGTCGCGAGAAAGCAATTGTCTCACAATGGCACGTTGACGGTTAAACTCGATGGCATCAGCCATGGTGCCCGTACGCTTTTTCTTATTAAAAAAATACCGTTTGCGTTTAATAGCTTTGCGGAGAGCCTGTGAATACCAAAAAGGGAATCCAGTAGAACCACGGCGAGTCTTACGTGGGATAGCTAACTCCATAGCTGCCATAACACGATCAGTAAGCAAAGCAACACAATAATTAACATCTTGTGACTCGAGCAAAGCACCCCAATCAGCATCTCTTAGTGTAGAGTAAAGGAGATCATAGTCTCCTTTAGTGTAAACAAAACTAGGGTCAGGTGGAGGAGGTACTAAACAGGTTGTGTCGGGGAGAGTTATCAATAATAATAATAATAATAATAATAATAATAATAATAATAATAATAAATTAATAATAATAATCTAAGTTTATTTCGTGTTCATAACACCCAGTGGGCTATATTTCAATGGGTCACGATTTCAATGCATAGAGAGGTGGTGGCTAGCCCTTATGCCACAGCTAACCGACAGCGCCCTATACTAACTATTACCGTTAACCTCTGCAAGTTTTGATGGAAAGGAGAAACCGGGTAAGACCGCGGAGGAAAACTCCTTTAACAAGTGGGGAGAGAACTTGCAAACTCTACGCAAAAGGGTTCATTCCCAGGTTTTTCACCCGGTGCCACAGTCCGGGATCGAACCCGGGACCCTCTTGCTGCGAGGCGAAAGTGCTAACCACTTCACCACCCCACCTTAAATAATAATAATATTTTATTTAGTAACAGACGTTACAGGCAACCACAGATGGCAATCGTTTTCAATCGCTCAGAATAGGGAACATGGCCAGCTCTATTGGCCCTAGGGCACATTAGAGAGAAACGCGTGAACTCCCGCTGTACTAATTCTATAGCCCAAACATCCTTAGCTAGAAAGGGATTCCAGATGGGGGAAGCATATTCCAAAATTGGTAAACAAAGGGTTCAGAATAGAGTTGTAGAAGCCTCAGTATGACCAGTGTTGCGTCTAATAAAACCGGAAAGGCCTAATAAGATGGTATCAGCTGAAAGAAATGTTATGTAACATATCATAAAGTTAACAAGGATGATCATCATTGAATTTATGATAGAAGTATAAGGGATAATAAAATGGCTTCTTAACTTTAATAAAAGTTATAGTTTTTACTTTAGATATGATGTGATGTAGAGTAATGGTTTTAAAAGTCAGTGAAGCATGAGCTAATAAATTTAAACACAACAGACATGGTATATCGCTATAAATTGACTTTGATAAGTTTTTCTGAAAATGGCCCTAATATGGAAACAGGTATTTAGATGGTTAACACTTAATTTTTAATGGAATAAAACTTGCGCTGGTTAGGTTTAAGAGCTCCAAACTACTGACATAAAATATAGAATTATAATAACACAATTATTGCAGTCAACATATCAATTAATCATTGAAAACAAGTTTTATGTTTTGAAATAATTTTATTGCATATTTTAAATGATTAAATATTAATAGAAATAAAAATTTAGTTTTTAAAAACATTGAATATTTGTTAAAATCTTTGAATAATTTATAAAAGGTTTCAATAATTTATAATACTTTTGAATTTTTAAAAGTTATGAATAGTTTTTGAAATTTTTGAATAATTTTTTTACAATTTTTGAATAAATTTTTACAATTTTTGAATAAATTTTTACAATGTTTGAATAATTTTTACAATTTTTGAATAATTTTTTACAATTTTTGAATAATATTTTACAATTTTTGAATAATTTTTTACAATTTCTGAATAATTTTTACAATTTTTGAATAATATGTTACAATTTTTGAATAATGTTTTACAATTTCTGAATAATTTTTACAATTTTTGAATAATTTTTTACAATTTCTGCATAATTTTTACAATTTTTGACTAATTGTTTTACAATTTTTGAATAATTTTTACAATTTTTGACTAATTTTTTACAATTTTTGAATAATGTTTTACAATTTTTACAATTTTTGAACAATTTTTACAATTTTTGAACAATTTATTGAATTTATACAATTTTTGAATAAATTTTAAAATACTTTTAATGATATGGAGTATTTGTTAAACATTTTAAGGAACTTTAAGGTTGAATTGTTAATGATGATGCTATATAAAAAAGCATGGCATTATATAATATTTATTAACACTAAAAAATGTTATTGGAACACAAGAAAGCTGTTGAACTATATAATACCAATAGAAGGCTTATCATGGCTAAATTGAAATATTTGCCAAATTAACTTGAAATTTTGAAAATTTACTAAAGTTTACAATTATTTATGTCTAACAAATTTAAACAATTTTATTTTATTTTTCTGGTGGCCCAATTAATATTTAATAATACTTACAATAAAAGTTAAATTGGAATGCTTGACGTTTTGTGGACAACCACTTCCATAGGATTATCCCCTTCTGGGGCTTTCTCCTCCTCCTGTATTTTATCTTCACCTTCAGGCGTTTTCTTCTCCTCCTGTATTTTAACTTCGCCTTCAGGCGTTTTCTTCTCTACCTCACCCCCTTTTTTCACAAATATATGAAATATGAACATTATCTATAGGCCTAGTCTCTTATGAACTGAGCTGATTTGTCTCCCTATTAGTTGGTAGCAGCCACCAAAGTTCATCTAATATGTAATTCAACATTATTCAGGTATTCATTTTTACGAAAGTGAAATTTATCATTTTCTAATTTTGGAGAGAAGAACAAAATAGAACTGGAATTAAAAGTACCATCATACCAAAAATAAATAGCATTTTTTTTTATTTCTATTAATTTATGCGGTCTTCTTTAAAACACCCCAATGGTACAGTAATTTCAGAGCAATTCTGACTGAAAATTGCCCATAGCACTCACAGTACTTTGGTCTTAGCACATTTTTGGAACACCCTGTATAAAGTACACCTGATAGCGGCTTCTTTCATGTGTACGTTTCTCTACAATAGGGAGCCAACAACTGGCTAGGGGGAAGAGATAGTCTGACTTCACGCAGCCCCTCTCTGGTTGGCATTTTTGCGCGTAGAATACTGTTTCCAACCGTTAGGGGGGGATGAAACTCCAGTAAGAGATAGAAGGGTGTGTGTTTCAGGGTCAGAACTGTTAGCTCCCTATTAATTTATAATCTATCCCAGTAGTGCAGTCCTTATCCTTAGTTCATTTTACCTACTTTATGCTTCATACTACAGCTATTAGTTCTTATTTTTGGATGATGACTCAATATTGTACAAGATATTCAAGTCAAAAACGGGGAAAAATAACATATATATAAACCTGTAAAGCTATAAATTTTATATTTTTGTACCTTTAAGGTTTGGGCAATCCCGGGCTATATGACCCGGCTTACGGCATTGATAGCACTTTCTTTCGTAGTGTTTTACGCGCCCTCCGCTTCCACCGCGCCCTCCGCTTCTACCGCGTCTTCCTCGACCGCGACGACCACCGCGGCCATAATAATGATTTACGTGTACAACACCGCAATTACCGCTAAAACTAGCTCCAGATAGGGCTTCCATTATCTTAAGCCTAGGCCAGAAAAGAACAAGTTTCAATAACTTAATAAATTAACTTCGATTACTTTGTTACACTCAATTTTTAAACTTGGTTTTATGTTTAAATATTAAGTTGTTAAATATATGCCTACATAAAGAAATGTTTAATTCTAAACTTAAAACAAATTTTAGCATAAGACTTACTTGCGTTGTTCCACCAAGAAAGTATCAAAGTTTGAATTTGTCAGTTATGTTTAACAATGGTCAACTTGGGTGGATTTTTACCAACAATGAACCTATTACAAGTTGGCCATCACTAAACCACAGCCCACTCGATCACACAAGTTGCGTGCTACTTGCGTGACCAAGTGGGCTGTGACAAAGCCTACTGAAGTTTTTATTTTTTTTGGAAATGCAGTGGTGCACCTAATGTACCCCAGCCACATAGCTTTCGAATTCCAATTTTCTTGGCGGAACTTTACGGGTGCCTTTAGGAAGTTTAGGTTCGTATACGCATATAAAGATTTATTATTATTAAATTACTAGGCCTATACTTTAAGAAACTTTTTAACACATTTATTTCTAAAATCTTCTTTTTTTCTTTCACATTTAGTATTCTTACGTTTTTAAAACCACGTTAAGCCTACTTTACCTTATTTCAGTTTTGTTTCACATTTAGGTATTCTTACAATTTTAAAACCACGTTAAGCCTACTTTACCTCATTTCAGTTTAGTGTATGTTCACATTATTTTTATTTTTTTTGGTTTTTTTCCCCTACATTATCAAAATCTGTGAGTTTTACGAATACAAAAGGGTTCTGTGTGCATTTTTGTAAATCAAAAGGGATCTGTGTGCCTTTGCAAATTAAAAGGATCTGTGTGTACCTTTACCAAAACATAAGATTCTGTGTGTTCTTTTGCAAACTAAAAAGGATCTGTGTGTACCTTTCCATATCCAAAGGGTTCTGTGTGTCATTTTCCACATCTAAAGGTTCTGTAGAAAAGAATCATTCCTACGTGATACTGTGTTTTAGTTACTTTGAATATTTGAAATGGTTTCTAAAGAAAAATTAATGAGGAAAAATAAGCGTGTAGCAATGTAAGAAAAAAGAGCACAAACTAAGTTAAAATTGCAAGTTAAAAGTAAAGCTTTGCATAAAAAGCAAACTAAACAAAACAACAATAAGAAATACTATTTAAAGGAACAGATAAAGATTCAGAAAAAAATTTTAAAAAAACTATGTGGCGCGTAAATCTGTACTTGAGAGAGGGAAAAAACTGTCAAGTGGAGATGCTAATGTGCGCTTAAAAATAGAAAACCAAGTAAAAGGGACAAATTTGTCTTTGCGAAAAAACTCCTTAATGCTGGTATTTTTAAAACCAAAAACAAGAGATTCATTGCTGAAAATTACAAACGGTTTCTGGTCACACGTTTAACTGAAAAACTGGCACTATCAAAGTCTTTTGACGGCGAGACAAGTGAAAGATGCACCAAATTTGTCTCTCGCAAGCTAAAATGCCAATTGTTAGCTAGTAAAATATTGCATTTGAAAAGGCAAATGTATTCGGCATACCATACCCAACTATCAGGGGTGGTTTGTGAATTTAAAGATATTGCCAAGAAAGGAAAAGAAATTGGGTGCGTCACTCCTGATAATTTCACGGAAGTTGTGGGTGGGAAAAGGCTTCACAGTAGCATGAAAGATGCCTATTTTCATGAAACTTCCTATTATCTGATTGGAAATAATGGTAAAATATTGAAAAATGACGATGAGTCACATTACGGCAAAATTTTTCAATTGGATTCTGATGGTCGTGTAAAAAAAGTTTTGAGAGATTGTGCTACCAGTTCGACAAAGGAATTGTTTGTTGACGGAATGGGAAATTTCGTTGACATAAAAAACAATAACGCAACTAGTAACGTTGAACGAGTTTTACAAGTTAATGAGTCGGTAATTGTTACGAATCTTTTCAAAATTGTTGAAACTGAAGAGAAGAATCCGAAAGCAAATTTTGTGATCAATGAAGGGGGGTTTATTAAAACCCAAAACAAAACTGTATATTGGGAATGCAGTGACATTTGTATTGTTCGAACTCGAGCCATTGCAAAAGTACTAGCTTTCGTAAACACAGTTGCCAATGCGAATGATAAATCTTTGACTAAAATTTTTGAGTCTGATTTGGACCTTTGTGAATTAAGTTTTGCAAAAAATCAAACGTTTTTATACCACCAGATGGGGACGAAGTAGTGGTGAGTATAGTTCCGCTCCTAGGACACTTTTCTTACTGCGCTGATAGCGAAGAGTGCCAAAGTTATTTGCGTTATTTCGCTGAATTGGCTCCTCATTATTCGGGAATTAGAACTATTCTGAATAAGATGTATCAAGTCAAAGCCTTGCTCAACGCGTTAACTAAAATTTCAACTGAAATTGAACGTGGTGATTACGATTCTCTGACGAATGTCATGGTGCAATCGAGAAAAATCCTAGCCACACGTGGGAAAAATTTAAATAACGAACAAAACAATGCTCCCACAGGAAGCGTTAACGCTCCTGGGCCCACTCTTGATGAAAGTGAAATCTTGAGTCTTTACGAGAATCAATTTGCTCGGGCAATGCTAAACACCAACGAGTTTCACGACACGCCCTGCGACTGCTGTTTTAGATTATTGAAAAAATCTGATTTAAGAGCTGTAGAAAAACTGGTAAACAGAGCTGTTTTTGAGAACGAGGCCTATCTGATTTTAAGAGCTGGCTGGATAATGAATAATTCCGACACGAGAGAAGCAGACATGCTACTATGTCGTTACTGCGCTACGGATTTGGGAAAGGGTAAAGTTCCCATCAGATGTTTTCTGAACAACTTGGCGGTTGACAATCCTCCACCAGATGTCACCAGTTTAAACATGTTTGAGAAAGTTTTAATTCAGCTTGTGAAGGCCTTCCACACTGTGGTGCGGTTAGGCACTAAAATCAATTCCAACGTGAAGTTTGGTACGGTTAAAGCTTTAAAGGGAAGAGTAATTTATCTCCCAATACCCGTGGAGAAAAATTTGAAGATGATTCCCAAAACGTTGCCCAAAAATCACGAACTGCATATCTTGGTCAATGGCGTTCCCACAGCGGACAAAAAAGTTTGGCAGCAGGTTGTTTGCCTCGAAAAAGTGTTGAAAGCTTTCAGTGTGCTGAAAAAGATAAACCCTTTTTACAAAGACATTGATATTTCGACAATGAATGAGGAATATATTTGTGGCACGCAAGAAGTTGATGGAAATGAAAATTCATTGACTCCAGAAGAATTACTGAGCGTAACAGATCCACTTGCGTTAATTAATGATGGATCTGATGCGTTGACACGCGCTTCCGCTGCGCTTCCAACAGAAGGACCAGCGGATAGTAGTCACGGCGTCCAAGGTGACCAAAACGCTTCGAACATGCAGGAGCAGGATGAAAATCAGTCTAGCCTTGCACCAGGCGACGCCTACAAAATTCTAACGCAACCCGAGGCTTTGTTGCGAAAACTTTCTGAAGGCGAAGCCAATGATCTGTACGATCATTACTCTATTCATCCGGTGAACGTCCAACCGCCGAAGGATTTATTGGGTGCTTACCAAATGAAGCGCGTCGAGGCCGAGCCGGTTAGCACTTGGGACAAAAAACTGGAATACATGAGCTTCGTTCATTTGTTCCCTCGGGGTCGCTTTGGCAAGCACGATGATAGACCATTTGGGAAAATAACGGAAACCGAGTATCGTTTATCCCGTATTTTGAACAAAAGTCCAATTTTTAGACGAGATTACGCCTATTTGTTCCATTCTTATCAAGAATGCGAAATGAAAGCGATTTCTAGCAGTTTGAACTACGTTCTTCGTGTTAAAAAGCCCATGCCAATTGGTGTTGAAAATTTGCTCAATCGAGTTGAATCTGGCGATAAAGAACTTGAGAGTAATTTAGCTACTTTCTTGGGTCATATTCGAGGAACAAAGGACTACTGGTATAAAGTTCTTAGGGACGTTTTGGCGATGATTCGGGAATTTGGTCCTCCCACCTGGCTTCTAACTTTTAATCCGGCCGAGTACGATGATATGGAACTGCACGATCACTTGAGAAAAGTGAATTCAGACGTTCCGGGAGTAGAGTCGATGACGGTGGCTGAATTGTTGAATTTCGACCCACTTAGCGTCAATTTGCACTTTCACAACAAAGTGCGGTCGCTGTTAAACAACTTTGTCTTGTGTAAGCAAAATCCAGTTCTTGGCATGATAGAACATCATTTTTGGAGGGTTGAATACCAATCTCGAGGTTTACCTCACTACCATATGCTTTTGTGGGCCAAGGACGCTCCAAAGATTGGAACTTCTTCGACCGAGACTATTTTGGATTACGTGCAAAAACACGTCACGTGTTCGATGCCAAGAGCATCGGTAAGTCCGGAACTACACCGACTGGTAAAAAAATTCCAAACTCACAAATGCACCTCCAGTTGTTATAAGAAGGTGAAAAATTCTAAAAAAGGATTGAAAGTGTGTCGTTACGGTTTCCCTCGAAACGTAACAAACATTGCTACTATGAATTCTGTTAGATCAGTTACTCGTCACCGTAAAATGAAAAAGGTGCAGAAACGACTGTACGACTTGCCGAGAAAACAGCACGAAGTTTTAATCAATGATTACAATCCCGCGCTACTTTTGGCTTCCAAAGCCAACATGGATTTGCAATTTGTCGCTGACAAATCGGAAATAGTGGCAAACTATGTCACGGCTTACGTGACAAAGGGAGACCGGGCTGACATGGACCAAACTTTTGCCGAGTTAGGCAACGAAAGTTTGTCCAAAAAATTATTTGCCTATAGATTGAAATCTTTGACGTGCAAGCAAATAGGAATTTACGAAGCTCTCGATATGATGCTGGGCCAAGACCTTTTCAACAAGTCCGACAGCACTAAATTTATTAACACTAACTTAAAAGAAAACCGATCGAGAGTTTTGAAAGGTTACAAGGAACTCGCGCGATTGAGGGAAACTGACCCCGAAAGCACGGACACTTGCCAAAAAGGGTTCGTCGACGACAAATATCCGAATCGTCCTGACAGCTTGGAAAATCTTAGTTTGCGGGAATTTGGTCGGTTTTACGATTATGCGATGCGCTCTGAGGGTGTCGAGAAAAATGCGAATGTAATCCAGTTGAAAAACAATATGGGTTTCATGAGAAAGAGAATTAAGCCCTTCATAATAGAGCACTTTATTCACGACCCGATAGAGGAGAAAGAAAAGTATTGTCACGCTCTATTGATCCTCTTCAAACCGTGGCGTGACGAAACTGAGCTATTGGGCGATTTTGAAACATACGCCGATGCTTTCGAAAACTCACTTTCGGTGTTGAAGGACATGAGAGAATATCACGAGAAACTCTCGGTTTCCAAAGAAGTTGAAAAGAAACGGAAGGCTTCTAAAAAGGCGCAAGAGCCAGAAACCATAGTCTCTGAGATTGAAAGTGACGATGATGAAAATGCGCTGCAAGGGAAAGAAATTGTTATCGAAACCGAACACGCGATGGCTGATGTGGAAGCTGCCATGGAAATGAATTTCGAGACTGATGTTGACAATGTGGCGTTACTAAACTCGGATCAAAGGCGAATTTATGATCACATCATGGATCACTTCTCCCAAGAGGAAGAAAAATCTAGAAACAAGTGCCTTTTTGTGTCGGGACCTGGTGGCACTGGCAAATCGTTTCTTATCGACACTCTCGCCAACGCCGTAAGGCGACACTTTCAAAATCCTGCTAGCGTGGCAATTGCCGCGCCAACGGGTTTGGCAGCGTTGAATGTTAATGGCGTAACATTACACAGATTACTAATGCTGCCGGTAGATCATGGGCGTATTGCCGAATACCATTCCCTAAGTTCTGACAATATGAGCATTATGAAAGAAACTTTGGGTAATTTAAAACTGTTAATTATTGATGAAATTTCTATGGTCTCATCGGTTTTACTGACACACGTTCACTTGAGGCTGAACGAATTTTGGGAAATGAACCAACCATTTGGTGGAGTTGTATTTATTCTTGTTTTGGGAGACTTTTTCCAATTGCCTCCGGTTCAAGGAAATCCCGCGTTTATCAAAATCACTTCCGAAGAAGCCAGACTTAGATTCAATTGCATCGGAGGAAGTGATCTTTGGAAGTTTTTTAAATACGATGAACTAACGCAAAATGTTAGACAAGCCAACGACCAAAGTTACGGCGACATTCTAAGCAGAGTTAGAATTGGAAATATTTCAGAAGCTGATGTTGCAACCTTAGGAACTAGATTGGTTGCTGGAGTAAATAACATCGAGGTGGCTATGGAGCTTTTCATTAAGCTGTCCAATGAAGGGTTTCACCCAATTTGTTTGATGCCTAAATTAGCCATGTGCGTAAAATTCAACTTTGATATGCTGCGAAAAAGCGGAGAGAAAGTTGAAGTCATTCCTTGTCAGGATAGACTCGCTGACTATGGCAGAAAAATGAATAAAAACATTCTCAGGAGACTGCAAGCGCTACAAAACGAACCGTCCAAAACAGGCGGTTTGGAGAGCGAGTTAGTTCTTTGCATTGGCTGCCGAATAATGGTCAGAAGGAATATCAGTTTTGAAAAAGGCGTTGTAAATGGTACGATGGGTTTCGTAACTGGGTTCAAGAAGGACGAACATGGAAACATTACTGGGATTTTTCTAAGAGTAGATCGCGAACCGAATAACGACGACGCTAACACCGACTTTTTAGTTGAGAAAATTTGCGTCAAATTTTTGCTCATGGCAAACATTTACGTTAAACGCTCACAGTTTCCCGTCATCCTGGCGTACGCTATTACGATACACAAAAGCCAAGGCATGAGTTTAAAATGCGCCATTATGGATTTGGGTCCGAATTTATTCGGAACGGGCATGGCGTATGTGGCTTTATCGAGAGTGACGTCCTTGGCCGGACTCCATCTATTACAGTTTGATCCGACTAAAATTAAGGCGGATGGACGAGCCATTATGGAGTATAACAGGCTTCGCAAAAAATATAGGCCAGATCTGCCTCTTTTGGAAATAACGGAGTCGAAAGAAAGTCGAGGTGGCAAAAGAAGTGCGCCTACACTATCTAAAAGCCTTTTAGAAGGCGAGGAAGAGAGATGTGCAGAAACACCGAAGAAGAAAAGGAAAGCCCAACAGAGTTTGGATAGTTTGCCCTTGAAGGGTTTAGCTAACGATGACCAAGTAACGTGCTATTCTAATAGCGTTTTACAACTACTCTTATTAGTGCCGGAATTAAGAGAATTGGTTAAATCTTACAATGGATCATTCGTTGAAAAACCAGTTTTACGTTGCCTCCATAACACGATAAACGATATCGAGAGTTCTCAAGGAAGTTTCAGTCGTAAAGGGTTGGAACTGAGAATGGCTGTCGGAAATCATTTTTCGCAAAACGATCAACAAGACGCCAGTGAATTTTTGATGGTCCTTTTGACGACACTAAGCCAAGAAATGGAAGCCGATTACTCTAAGGCTCTGAAAGATCTTTTTTGGTCAAAGTCGCGAAACGTTACCAAATGCCCCAAATGTCAAGTTGAACAAAATTCGGAGAATATTGTTGAAAGCAACCTTTTCAATCTTCCACTAGAAAACCGAGATAAAATTGATTGGAAATCTCTAGAAAAAAGGATGAGATTAACAGAGGTGCCATGCGTATTTTGTAACAACCCAAAAATACTAGAGCGTGATGTATTGATATCCAGCGGGAAGTACGTATTTTTGTGTCTTCTCCGTGGCGATTACAAAGATGGTCGACCAATTAAGATTTCGACCAAAATATCAAGTTTTGAAAATCAAAATGTCACTATGAGTAAGATGCTTTTTAAAACTAAAGGGGTGATTATTCATAAAGGTGAATCGTTGGCCGAGGGACATTATGTGAACTTTGTGAGAAAAGACAACGGCTGGTACGAGGTCAGTGATACAATGATCAGAAAAAGGGAGAGATTCGTCAGTAACTTGACTGACGTCACTGTTCTGCTCTTGGAAAGAGTCCAGACACATTAAAGGGAATCTAACGTGCTTGAAGAATCCATATCAAATTTACCCCGAGTAAAGTCCAAAATTTCAATATTCGTACCAGAAAGGAGCATCATATCTGTCAAAGATATACTAATACTTTCATATTCCCTTTAAAGTAATTTATGACTGGGTAAGATTGTTAATCCTAGAGCAAGTTAAAGGTTAACGATGGTTCTGGAGTAATTTTGATGTTGCCTACTATAATAACCGTGAAAGGGAGAGGAGGGAGGATTGTAGGGCCATGCTATTGTTACGAAAAAAGGCGATGATTCTTGCATTCATTTTAGAATTTTCTAGTGAAGGGTTTTTAGTACTCTGTATTAGTCTTGCCCCAATGGTGTTTTATGTAAAAAACACGCTAAAAACGTAACCCCTGTTGGTAATGCTATGTGATTAAATATAATTCTTTAATAAGCTGGTGAAACTATTGAGACAAACTCATATTATTAGTTTACATTGAATAGATTTTTGAAACTGAGATTTAGACACTCGTATCCAAATATTAAATAAATAATGATTAAAATTAATATATTCAAAGAGTTTTCTAAATATCAGTTTCGCATCTTCCATTTTTTTCTCTTTTAAGCGCGCTATTTTTTTTTAAATTAAGACGCCTATAACTTTTTTACATTAACAATTTAAAAATATTCAAAAACACTAAATTAAATTAATCTAATCTAATATTATCCTGTTACAATATCAAAGATTAGCAAAGCTTTTATGTTTAAATATTATCTATTAATATAACCTTTTCTTTGTATTACTTATCAATAATGTGTACCCGACTCAATCTAATACCACTTACAAAAATCCATTTTTAAAACTATTTAATGGCCATATGAACTAATTAATTTGTCCCACTAACTAATATCCTACTATTGTTGGAGAATTTGTTTTTATAAAGTTTGAGAATTATTTCCCCAATTGCGTTTACCAATATATATATATATATTACATTACCCTTGTAAATAAAATAACTAAACCATTTTTTTTTACAATTAATATTCCAGGAAGTTTTGCATATTCTCTATGTGTTTCTCACCAGCTGGAGTAGTCTGAGTGACGGGTGCCATTGAGTAAAACCAACAGGGGTAGAATTTGCAAAACTTCTGGAATAGGTTTTTTTTCTTCAAAATTTAATAACCTTTTCATTGTCCCTTTGGTAACCCACGCGCAAAACAATAATTGTCATGTTCTAGCAACACTGTTTCCAAACTTAAAGCTAAGAGTTGCCTGACAAAATTTAAAAAAATTGACCCTCAAAATTTTTTTTAAATGAACATATAATAGCCAGTAAATGGCCCCCATTTACATAACTAATATAACGAAGAACAAAATTATTTCGACATAAATGCTACAAGCAGTGCATATTTTCAAGTTTGAAACATGCAATTTAAAGACTATTTTCGTACAACTACAAGCGTATTGTATCAACACGTGCCAGCTGCTAAGCTTCAACAGAAAGATAATTCATCATAGCCTTTACCAGTAAATTAAAAGGTTAAAACTACACAGCTAAAAAATATGATCATCATCATTATAAAAAACAACACCACAAGACTTCGATAGATAGATCAAGAAATATAAATATTCAACTTCTATGCAGAAACAACAGACACTTTAGACTGGCGTGTTCAAAGAATGAGAGCGACTTTGGATTAAGAACAGCAAAAATATTCAAAGAAATAACCCTCGTATTTGTTGAGTGAGTGTCTATTGAACGTCAAGCTGTACCAAGGCCAAATAATACGTGTCAATTATTTGGTTTCCCTGCATAGTTATATAACGGCTTGGCAAGCCTTGCCTTCAAGTTCATCAACACAATAGAAGTTCATAACAGATATGAATTCGCTAAAAAAGTTTTTGGAACAAAAGTTGCTTCAACGTTATTAAAATTGAGAACAGCAATGGTTTGTTACTAAAATTATGTACTTTACCATGTTGGGAGTTAGGGCGCACTCCTGTAAGCCAAGCTTCTGGGCGACAAAGTTTTGAGGGAATAAGGGACTTGTCAGCATGCCTACCCTACAGGAACTGACTACTCCGTGTCCGCGGGTGGTGAAATACCCCAAATCCCCCCTCCTTCACCACCCGATTAAACCTCAAGTACTTCACTCGTAACTCTAAAAAACCCAACTGTGATTAACCTTGGAGTTCAATTTAAATTTCCATCGAAACGCCTTATGAACATTATTTTACGGACGTTTGCCAAACAAAACAAGCTCGATGGAATTAGTAAAATAAAGCTGTCAATTAATGACGTTAAGCAGTAATGCTATCTGAGTTCAAACGTAATAAATATAAAAAAAAATAAAATGGACTGGAGATATCGCTACCAAACACAAGGCGCTTCATTAACTCTCTGAGCTAAACTGCAGATTCTACACCAACAAATCACTACCCTTTTTAAAAAGCATCTTTAAGTATATTAGCAGTATTTTAACAAACTCCCCCTTCCCTTTTTTATACCTAAAATAATTTAACATTGAAACCCATGCTTACTATTTTTCTGGCTATTATATATTCTCAATTTTACAGTCCAAGGATTAAATGTGTATAAATATTTTTTCATCATTGAATTATTCACTTGAGAGATTAACAAAATGATTATTGGTGCTCTAACGTTAATGTTGAACTTTTCACACTTTTTAAGTCCAACTTTCACGTATGAGTGTCTTTGAACATATTTTAATCCATCTCATGTATTCATAGTGAAACTTCATTCATTTAAAATTAATTATAGTTATTCATAGCTTTTCCCTGTTAAGGTCTATTTTTTGCCAGTTAGGACGCAATCACTAATTATTCTCAAAAGCCTTTCTGGTGTCCAAAATAATTTTCCTTATAAAGTTACGAATGAAACCCTTTAAAAATTACTATTAGTTTTAAACGTGAAAAACAAAATTTTTATTTACTGCAAAATAATTATAATGAATACCATAAATAAATAACAACCAGGGAAATTCAATACCAAATTGCGTGCTATAAATAAACGTAGCAATTATCAAACCAAATGTGTTTTTAAAATAAATCTTTAGCACATTCCAATAAAATAATCATGCGTTTAACCAAAATATTCTTAAAGCAATTTATTGCTTTAATGACTTTTAAGTAATTACTGAAGAGCCATAACTTTAAAAAATTACAATTTATATTTTAACTATTATATAAAATAAATAATATTATTAACCCTAACTTTTGTCATCAATAAACTACTGTAACTCTCATTTGACTTTATTTATCAAAGGTAAAATAGTTACCATTAGTTTCATAAATACTAGTAAATAATTTGTTGATCCTGGTATTTCCTATATTCAATGATAAATCTAAGCACAGTTCCATTGCCAGACTCCCCTAGTACGCTGGCTAATCATTTATCCCAATGGCTAAATCCAATTAAGATTGTACTTAAGGACAGAGCTAAAAATAAAATATGCCAAACTACCACACAAGAGAAAATCTTTTTGAGACGCGCCAAAGGAGGGGCCCTTTTCATTAAAACTGAATGGCTAAATGTATTCCTGTTATTGTACATCAAATTATTATGAAATTTCCATCTTTTCCAAAATACTACAAAATTGTATTTCTTTTCTCCCGAAATATTGCAAAATTATTGCTAGTTGTCTTATTTAATGTCATTTTTAACAAAAACAATTACCATTTTAGTTTCTTAAATTAGGTTAAAGTTAGTGCACCACAAAAGATGGTATTCTAAATGTTGAATCTCGTGTAAAGGTTAAGAGAAATATGCGTTATGAATAAGATGTTGTTGACACAATGATATTGGAAATGGGGTTCAAAATGAGCCTTAAAGCAACTGGTATATTCTGGTCTGGGTTCATCAGAAATAGTCAAACTAAATCTTTGTCATGACATCACACCCTCGTATATCTTACTTCATCAGCTCAAATTAAGATTAAAAATATTGATGTGACATCCCCTTAGCTACTAGCTCTCAGTCTATTGAATGACAAACTATTTCCTTGTCTGCAGCATGCGGGAATGAGCACTGAAATAAATTTACCACCACATGTACGCAAAATTAATAAAAATTAAGACCGAAGTAACAGATATTAATCAAAACGCGTCTTGGATTTAACCAAGACCTAAAAAGTATCGATAAGAACAAGGTTAATCACTTGACTGAATGCACAGATATTGAAACTTTTTTTTAATTAAAACTTACATGCTTAAGAAAGTAATGTTCCATCACCCTATTCAATTGAATAAACTTATTTTACTGGTAGTAAATTTTTCCCTCTCAATAATTTTAAAAATTTGCTTATCTCGGGTTTTCGAGCACAATTCCATTCCCCGAAAACATTTTATAACTACATTTATTATCACTTTTAAGAGTTTTCGTGTGGAAAAATACCATATAACTAGTAACTACACGTAACGGTAACAATGACAATGACAAATTTGACAAAACGATTTAGGGTAGTCTGCTTTAGTCTCTGCTGCGCCCGATACGAACAAGGAGGATGTATAGTTGTATACCCCCCTTGATAGAAGTACGCCTTGTGCCATTCTCATGCCTTGTCTTTCGCTGACCTTGTCACCAAGGCAATAGCCCACTCAATTACGCGTTAAGCTGCTCGAGAATTCTGTGTGAATTACTTTTTAAGGTCAGCAAATAGTAGTTGTTTTTGAGAGCATTCCTCGCCTTGAAATAGGACAACTACAAAATAATTAGACCAAATTGAAGTTTAAATATTCGAACAAATCTTATTTTATAAATATCTTCTACCATATAAATTTCTATAAAACTGTTCTACCAAATGCATACAGAGGGCTACCAGAAGTCTGGGGCTACTAGAAATACTACATTTACTATAGGAAGATTCGCAGCGACAAGTTTAAAAATCCCATATTTCTTTAAAAACCGTTAATACATTATCCTTGACTTCCTTGTTCCTGAAGATATACAGACTAAGTAGCAGAGTCGAGCCAAAGCGTCGTAGATCACGCGACTCAGTGAACGCAGGCTATTTTGCAAAATAACGAAGTCATAATTTTCAGGCTACGACCACGCTTAAGTTAACAATTACAACAAAGAAAATCAAAAAATTACGAATATCATGCACGCCCCTACTGCTTGCGAACCATAGAAACGCCATGGCAGAACCGTTTTTTTACCCCCGTGTCTTTCCATGTCGAAGTGGTCTATTACATAATTCAGTTTAACCAAGAGTAAAAATCATAACGTCCCTATTGAATGTGCTGCCATTGTTGAAATTTGCACTAAAATTAACAAAAGGTTTCACTATGGAGCGTTCAGGGCATGAAGGGGGATATCATATATGTTAGCAACCTATTAACGACACAATGTCATACACGTACTCTCTTAAAAGTGATAATAAATGTAGATATAAAATGTTTTCGGGGAATGGAATTGTGCTCGAAAACCCGAGATAAGTAAATTTTTCAAATTATTGAGAGGGAAAAAATTTACTACCAGTAAAATAAGTTTATTCAATGGAATAGGGTGATGGAACATTACTTTCTTAAGCATGTAAGTTTTAATTAAAAAAAGTTTCAATATCTGCGCATTCAGTCAAGTGATTAACCTTGTTCTTATCGATACTTTTTAGGTCTTGGTTATATCCAAGACGCGTTTTGATTAATTATGTATGAGTATTTAATCTCGCGAATAATAAGATAATTTAAAATTCCGTTACGTGCTTAACTACCCGTTTTATTTACGGTTTATGGCTTTTGAGTGTTTTATTCCTGACTACCGCTTTAATGAGTAACATGCAATCTGACATACCTACTGAATGGGACACCATTGATGACTTGGAGGATGTAATTGCTAAACCAGATTTAATTCCTATTTTTCGTGAGGAATCGCACTACTCTGCTCAATTTTTCAAAGTATGACCAGAATTCTGCTTTTGCGACCCCATAGATTGTTTTGGGAGCCTTTTTTAACGAAAAATCCAACGAGAAAAAACTCCCGATTTCTTGTTAAATATAGAGGCACAAGAAAAGATTTAACCCTTTAAGGGGATGAAAAAGTTATAGTATATTAGGAAGGGGCTTTCATTTCCATTTAAGTTACAATTTCTCAAACGTTTTAATATATCAGTAATCATATCTCTTATTACTAAATAATTAGCATTTAATTAGTCTTAAAAACGAGGACCACTGTGCCACCATTGGTTTAGTGGCGTCTGCTAAAGGGAAACACTTCCATTAAATTTTTACGTTGGGAAGTCATTTGTAAATAGTAGTTCTTTTTGCTATGACCAAGTGGTACATTAAGCTTATCTGGGGTACTATGCGTAAATTTTACATCCATGCATTGGAAGCAGCACTTGTGTATGCTTAGGGATGTTCTGAGTGGTGCAATTGTACTTTTTCGGTACATTTTAAAGTCTTCAGTACCGAAAGTACATTTGGCCTGTTTAGAGTACATTTTCAAATTTCATTTTTAACATTAGCGTCTATGGGACCAAAATGTAGTCACTAGATGGCGCCAAAAGCCTTTCGTTGAGGGGGACGGAAATTTTCCTACCCCCAGGGGAAAAGTACATTTTGAAAAAATCTTCCCATTGGGTCAGTACATTTTACTATTGGTGAAAGTACTTTTCCAAAAGTCGAAGGAACAACCCATCAAAATTTCCTCCTCAAAAGTTTATCATACATTCAAATGAAAACAGTTGTTTACCCATTATGTTTTACAGAGTGGATTCATTGCTGAAGAACTTGGTAAAAGAATCTACGAACGAGCTGAGATCTCAGACTCGTTCTTAAAACCGATAGACATCATATCATTTGAATACGGCTATTCGAAAGAGTCAAAGTTTGTGAAAATATTTGCGGATCCATTTGAATTTGGCTACGCACAAGGTTATTTACTTCCGTTTTTTGAAATCTCTGCTGATTTATACTATATTGGAGAGAAAATTCTGTATGAAACCTTGCAGGCCGTCCCAATAAGCTCTCGAGTCACTAATGACTGCGCCGAAATACTTAACAAAGGGTATTTGAACTATTTTAATCTTCTATAAGTACAGATTTTGAGTAATACTTATTTCGGTTTCATTGGACGATCTCTGTGAGTTGTTTTTCTTATCCGCCATTTTTTCTACATACCAACGGACCAATTATAGCCTTTCTTCGTTTAACGTCATTGACCGCTTTAAACGTCACCATATATCTATATAAATCAAAGTCCTGACTGACTGATTGACTGACTGACAGACAGACTGACTGATAATCAACGCCCAGCCCAAATTGCTTGCCCTAAAAGGCTGAAAATTTGCAGGAACGTTACTCATAAGTAGTAGGCGCGTGCTAAGAAAGGTTTTTCCAATCCGCCGCCATCTTAAAAAATGGTGCCCAGAAATGTAAAAAATCTTTTCTATGCAACAACGTCCGCGCGTTTCAACCGATTTCGCAAATATTTAGTACACTGCTTTCCTTTAACCTACAGACGGGCTGAATGCTCTTTTGGGCTCGATTTGTTGCCATCTTTTAAATGGCGGCCAGAAATTTGAAAACCCTTCTTTATGGAATAATATCCGCGTGAAAATTAATGGAAAAGGTCCCGACGGGCTGACGGGCAACGCCGAGTGCCTTCGCTCTTAGGGTGCTACAAAAATATTAGTCATCAGTAAAATCTACCCATTCCTTTTATCATTTTATTCGAAGTTCATATTACTCGCGAGCACACGCCGCGGGTAACAGCTAGTTTTAGATGTACACACATTCACAAATACTTTTAATTGTATTTTCTTAGTTGAGTGCGGTCTTGTGATAAATTTTGAGATTATCATGACCTAAAATACCCTAAATGCTAACTTTCCCTACAAACACTTCTTAAATTAGAAAAAGTACTATCTTTTGGGATGACAATGAAGAGGCAACGCCTACGTTATTATAGAGGCCATAAAATAATCATATCGCTTATATTCAAGTAGTTATTCGTCCAGTGAAAACCGGGACGCTGCAAAATCAGTCGCAGCAATTATTTGTTTATTTATTTATTATTTTTTTTTGAGGAATTCTTTCCGTGTAGACATTTTTAAACTGTTTCGTTTTTCCTTAGCTTATATCGCATTTTGGAAACCGAAGCATTTGCATTGAAACAGCGAGAAACGAAACTGAAATATTTGAAACTTATTTGGAGACCATCGCAATCAGGGGACAATATCTTCACCCTGAAGGAAGCCAGCATTCTCTTTGTTGCCTACGCTGTTGGTATTGCGCTCAGTATTGCCGCTATCACGTTCGAACTTGCGTTCGCCATGTGTTTATGCAATAAGTAACGTGGACAATTTATGATCTAAAAGTGTTTGAGTTCATCGAACTTCGATTTGTAACCCTTCTTTTATTATGTATGTGAAACTTCGTTAGTAAGGGTGTTTGTTTCTAAATCCGGCTTTTACAGCTGAACAGATTTAGATGGAATTTACCATGCATGCAGACTATCTGGATTTGCAAATGACTATGACACCATCTATATCTATATAAATCAAAGTCCTGACTGACTGACAGACTGACTGATAATCAACGCCCAGCCCAAACTGATTGCCCTAGAATTTGCAGGAACGTTACTTATAAGTAGTAGGCGCGTACTAAGGAAGATTTTTCCAATCCGTCGCCATCTTAATAAATGGCGCCAAGAAATGTAAAAAATCGACTGCTTCTCTATGCAACAAAGTCCACGCGTTTCAACCGATTTCACAAATATTTAGTACACTGGTTAACCTATAGACGGGCCGAATGGTCTTTTGGGTTCGATTTGTTGCCATCTTTTTAAATGGCGGCCAGAAATATAAAAACACTTCTTTATGGAATAATGTCCGCATGAAAAGTAATAAAAATGTCCCGACGGGCTGACGGGCAACGCCGAGTGCCTTCGCTCCTAGGGTGCTACAAAAATATTAGTCATCAGTAAAATCTACCCATTCTTTATATCATTTTGATGAAAATTCTTATTACACGCGAGCAACGCCGCGGGCAACAGCTAGTCATAAAATAAGGGTTGCCAAAAGTACGACTTTTTTTTTCAAAAAAAAAACAAATATCCAGATGGTATTAACCACCAATTTTAAAAACCATTAATAGAGCTCGGAATTATCTATCCATTATCCACGCCATTTTATCTTTATCCATACTCGAAATTATCCACAGAACTTGCATGTTAAATCGTATTATATCCACAGAACTTGCATGTTAAGTCGTATTATATCCACAACTTTGTTTATAAATATTCTGTTATCCAATAATTTGTGGATAATGGATAGAAAATGCCGAGCTCTAACCTTTAAAAAAATAGTAAAGAGGGAATCTAGCCCCTACCCATATAAGACACTTTTACCTGTTTTTTAATACACGTAGTGAATTGTGGCGTTATAGTTGCAGCGTGTTGTGGTTTTAGTTCTGTGTTTGAATGATTCCTCCGTCCCGTTATTCAGTCTAAATTCTAAGACTAATCTTAAGTCTGTAATATTATCTCCTAAGTATAATACATTAATATAAAGAACGGGTTTAAACCCAGGTGGTTTTATACTGTTAAAACCGGTCTGGCACAGGGCCGGAAATAAGAAAAATTTCTTATGGGACAAGTGTCCAGTGACCCCCTGTTTGACTGGAAAATTTATAGAACATTTTTCACTGGAGTGTGCAAAAATAGAGTTGCACCTTCATTATCAAGCTATCTAAACTTCGGAAAAGTTATTGGTCAAAATGTCCAGTGACCGCCTTAGTTTCTAAAATACTTATGGGACATTTTAAAATTTTATTGGACAATGTACAGTGTCCTGTGCTTATTTCCGACTCTGGACTCTGGCATGTTCTTGGCGACTCTGCATACAATACACACAAATTTTCTATAAGTCCTAACGTATCGCTAGCTTACTTAAATTTCTCATCATAACAAACATATAGTAATTCCACCTGAACGAGGATGCGAGTAACAGTTAGTTTACAATTCTCAGTTTCACTTCTATAATCTCTTACCTTATGGCAAAATTGACCGTAAGGTCAAAGGGACAAAGAAATGGTAGCACTTCTGTCGTTGGCATATTCTTCAAACCCAAAAATAATGAGTAGATAGAGATATGGTCGATATAAGTATAGAAAAACACTTCACTGGGGTTAAAGTTTTAAACCAACACACTTGAGTTGCAGAATTTTCTGTACGCACTATAACTCGTTTAATAAATACTGTACGAATTATAACTGTATATCACTATATTGCAATTATTCTTATATATCATTTTAATAGCTGTACCTTAACTAATTAACTAATAATAGCGTTCATAAAGTTATTTAATGTGAGTTTGTGGACTGTTTCCCAAGTCAAGGGAAAAGCACATAAAAACCTCGCTTCCTTACCCCATTTAAGAAAAAAATCTTAAAGTAAAAATTCAGGTAACATAACATTATGCCTTAAAGAACGGCCTTTTTCTAGATATAAATGGAAAATAATATTTAAAAAAATCTCTTATTACAAAACAATTAGCATTTAATTGGTCTTAAAAACGAAGACTACTGTGCCATCCGCCATTGCTTTAGTGGCGTCTGCTAATCCGAACCAATTATCCCTATCGGAATTGGTTGAATTCTCAAGGGTAGGTTCGATTTTGCAGACGCCTCTAAACCAATAGCGGATGGCACAGTAGTCCTCGTTTTTAAGACTAATTAAATGATAATTATTTTGTAATAAGAGATAATTTTTTTATTTTATATTTAGATAAAGGCCGTTCTTTTAAGGTATAATCAAGAAGTGATATCTAGTTTATTAGGGAGAAGTTATAAGATGCCTAAGAATTCGCGTGCCTAAGTCCCAGTCCCCCTTTCAAAATACAAGGGGGGCGGAAAAGGAGGCCGGGATGTTTCACCTCTCCTCGGTCGGAAAATACGTAATTTTCGTCATTTGCGTCACGCTGACGCGAGTTTTCAAGAACCAATGAGATGCTGGTTGTGATTTAGAGGCGGGGATTAACTCCGGACCTACGTTTGGACTGGAGATAAAGCTGGAAGTGTGGCGAATCCGAAGCTTATACCTTCCTAATAAACTAGATATCACTTCTTGGTATAATGTTATGTTACCCGAGCTTTTCCTTTGATTTACCCAAGAAAGTTTTTCGAAATTATATGGTAATTTTATAGGTAATGTAGTTTATACGTTAGGCAGTTAAGAAAAAGTAACTATACTTAATTTACTAAGAAAATATCCCGAAAAAAAGTAGTTAAAGTTGGTAATAGTAAACCGTTTACCTTAATCGTTTTAACCATTAAGCGCGACGTTGTGCCTAATATGCCTTCAACCATAAGTAACATAAATTTCTGTAAGTAAGCCTCTTGGTGCTTTTTAGATGGACAATAGTGAATTCACGTTGATGATGTACCCAATGGTTTTTATGACTGCGAATCCTTGTAAGTTCATGGTGAAAGTAGGTTTTAATTGTAGTTACTTACTTATGGGGACTATACCTTATGCTACAACATTGAAGCATTTTCAACCAATTAAGGCAACTGGAACTAATTAACTCGCTATTCCTCAAACAGAAAACGAAGGCGTTCGTCTTGGCTAAAATACTAACTCAGTTCTTTATCGTCAAGTGTAAATACGTTCAAGTGAGAACTGTTTTTAGTTGAAGAGTCATATTCCTTGACCGTAATTTTACTTAACGCTTTCACAAAATATCGTTTTAATAGTATAATTATTTACGAAATTCTAATAATATTTTATTTTCCTTAGTACTAACTAGTTACAAGATTCCCCTGAACAAACAAATAAACTTAATAAACAAATTGTTTTAAAGTCAGATTCCACAATGAGTGATCACGACAATACAACCATAAAAATTGCTATAGTTGAGGTAAGGTTGTTGGGTGGTTTTTTATGAGCATTTAATAAAGTGTTACTTAAACCAGTAGTATATAATGCTTCTCTAAGAGAGAAGTGTAACTAAAAGTGGGGTAATTGTAACATGACTCTTCCCAATATCAGAACATTTAGAGCAAGGTTACTAAACCGATTCACGTACTCGATAAATGGTTCCTTCATCATCACTCTATTAGCTCTTAACTATTTGCCAAGGCGCATGTGTTAGTGAGCCACTTATGAATTTTGTCCCACGTCAAGACAATCAAGGTTTGTGGGTTGATTATTGAAGATTTAGTACCAAAGAGTTATAGAATTCACCCTAGCACGGTGCGATGCCCATCTAAAGTTTGATGAGCGGGAGGGTTCTCAAACAAAATAGGGTGAGGTGAGCCTGGGAAGAATCATGTTACATAACTAAAGTATTAAGAGGATATAGAGTTTCATTCTTCTTCTATTATCCCCTTCTGCTTAAACTTGTTTTATGAAATTAGCTTTTTTTGTTGTTAGTATTATAAGGAAGTTATTTCTGAGTATGCGGAATGGGTTGAAAGGCTACGCTACCTTTTCGAGTCTTGCAACAAAACGTTAGTATATTTTTAGAATGTACAACAGGCCTGGGAGCAATTGACCGATGCGACAACTTCTAGTCATCTGCTCCTGTTATTACAAAATAAATAATTTCATTTTCTTACAATTTCAGTGTTTATGTTTATAAATGGATCGAGTATGGCAAATATTCGAATTTTGGAGACCTCCTTAAATATGACGTATACCTGGCTTCGTATTATATTAATTTTGCAAGAAATATTACGGAATTTAGATATCCGAAGAGGAAGGGCAAGACTTAATCATACTTTTATTCATTGGCAGGGTTTAGATTTGGCCTTAGATGTCCATGGAATAAATGAGGATGATTTAAAAACTACCAAATATACGAACATCTTTTACGTTGAGAAGTTAATCATTCTCTCTATTAATCCCAAAGCCCACCCAGAAACCATCAGTGGAAAACTTTTTGCTATCGACTCCCAAGTAAGATCTATATAAATACCATAAGTTCATAAGTTATGTTCCATAAGTTTGTCACTGGTTACTGAGAGCTTGTGAGGTAGATGAAACGTCATAGATTCCCGTAAAACGACGCCTGGTGAGGCGCTGTCAATCTAAATTTAACCTAACTTTACCTGACCTAATATTATTGGGGTTCAAATAACCAAAGGAAACCTCACCTGACCTAATATTATTGAGTTTCAAATAACAAAGCCAAACCTAACCTTACCTGACCTAATACTATTGGGGTTAAAATAACCAAATCTACATCATCACGAACGACTGTCGTCCTCACAGGTATGCTATCGATTGGGCGTGTTATCAAAACAGCATTGTCCAAAACGGCTTTTTCATAAACGCGTTTGCCATTATAGCCATTTCTCGTTTTAGCGCATTTTGATTACAGCGTTTATATCTTGAGCGTTGTTTCGTACGCCTTTTCCAAAATATTGTTGTTTATCTTCATTGACTTCCAAAAATAATATGTCTTTTCCAAAAAATTATATTTTATATTTACTTCCGATATAACATTACTCCTTTTTGCATAATATTGTTCTTTGTTCTATATACTTAATATAATAGAGATTTCCCTCCCTATCAATCACAGTTTGGGCGGAAACAGCAACCGCTGTTTTGGGAAATAGCGCTGTATTGAGAAACGCGGAAACAGCAACCGCGGTTTTGCTTCCACGCGGTTTTGCAAACCGCTGTTTTGGGAACCGCTTTATTCCAAAACGCTCTTTTGAAAATCGCTCAACTACCCGTGAACCGTTTTCACATCCCGGTTAGAGAACTGCTTTAACGTACGGGAAACAGCTTTTTAGGGAACCGCGATTATGAGGGCTTCTCCATTTGAATGATTCAGTGATAATTTGGTTAATGATTTCCAGGATTCATTACCTAAGAACATTTGTTCCATTTTTACTCTTTGCAGATCTGCTTGATTTTCTGATTACTTACGTTGTGATTTCTTGTCTTTTGTGCTGTTGACTTTAACATTCGATCGTCGTTTCGCACCTTGGATAATAAAATTAATTGCGGACCAAAACTAAAGCTTTTAAAAGGATTTTTTTATAACCTATGGTTATTATATGCAAATATCTTCTACAAGGTATATATAGAAACGTTTCAAACGTTATACACTTCTGCAAAGAAATTATACTTAATGATCTACTAGACTGTTTATTATCTTTTTGCAGGGTCGATTCTTCAAGCCAAGCACACATTGACCAGGTTTATTTTCGGATTATGGTTGATCGGTGTATTTTTCGGATCCTGCGTTCATGAGCAACATGAAATCAGATGTTCCAACTGAATGGGACCTTATCGACAGAATTCAAGATGTCGCTGCGAAACCGTCTCTTGTTCCAGTCTTACAAAATGAACATCATTACTCTAATAGGTTTTTAAAAGTAAGCCAAAGGTGTAACAAGCCATAACAGTTCGCATAGTCCCCTCTTATCTAGCCCCTTTTTTTCATGTCATCTCCCTTCTTTGAGGAAATAGATAATGTACAAATAGCTTTAGCCTCTGTTACTAGGGAGAAATGAGGTAAGTGGGAGTGGAAATGATGATGGGCGACCTGCGGCACTGAAACTGTCCCAATGTACCTTGCGCATGCCCTTATCCTTAGTAGGCGATTGTTAAGTGTTGCGCCATTGTATTTGTATGAGTTTTTAGATACAGGGGCGTCATTTACGATTCAGTAATGTACGACCCTACCTAAACGCTGAGGATGCTTTTAGGCCTACGGTGCCATAGCTGGGGTACAGAGCCCACATTTTAGGTACGGGGGTTACTACTCCATCCCACACTCCCTCAAGCTGGTACCATCTTCGCAAACATGCATTTTTCAGGATGTCTAGAAGTTAGGTGCTTCTCGGACTTCTCCTAATCTATTTGAATTCAATTTCTAAACAGAATCGATATGGAGAAATTGGTCAAACTATTTTCGAACGTGCTGAACGCAATGAGGCTTTGGTTTTTGCGGAGTTATTATACGAACTTGAAATGGGAATGACGTGGGAAACAGAATTTGTCCGATTTTTCTTGACCCACGCGACTCAATGTGGCCAGTTGATTACTCGTTTCCATTCTTCAATAAGTCGAAGGACCTATACTACATCGGTAAAGAAGCAGTCTTTGAAACCTTTATGGCAGCGCCGATAAACCCAAAAGTTTCAGGAATGTATGGATATCGTAAAGGCTGGGTAAGTATAGCAATAATGTTTCAAGGCTTGTAATAAAGATAAGACCTGATGCCGATGGATTAGCAACGTTCATAATATATACACTAAGAAAAACGCGTACAAATGTTACACAACGCCCTTGAAACACTGCCTCGACGTATTGAGAGTGCAAA
>JAEQBA010002690.1:0-29561 GCA_019434445.1 Phalangium opilio
GCTTAACTCCCGAGTTACCCTTCTCTCTTCCTCTTCACCCCATCATCTATTTCACCCTTAATTTGTCCGGTAAACTGGGGGTTTTACCCCCTGAAAAGACTATAGTATCTTATCCCTTATTTTCCCAGCATGCTTCGTAGTTTCGACAAATTGGATGGTTGGTTTTGGGAGGAGCTCAGTTTTAATAGGAAAAGGGCAGGAAATGGGATCGTTGTGGGTTTAAGCTTTCTATACTCTATAAGCTACCGATATTTCTGTTGGAATTTTAGGGAAAACCAAGCCGCTCAAGCCGTGGAATATTTTATAGTAGAATTTTATGTAAATTTAGTTCAAACTAGCTGGGAAGTACAGCGTGGTTTGGGTCAAAAACCCGTCCTCAATAGCTTGTATTACTTATCCTTGAACCTTTGCACGTGCAATAGGACTATTTCAAAACTGCATTCAACCTTTAGAATTTTTGTTTTGTTCGTTCTTTATAGTATAATGGAATTTTTTCATATTTAAGGGCTGTGTTTATATTGATGGAAACTTCTTTAATGTTAGGGCTGTTCCTTCCTCTTAGGAGTTGTTATCATAATACCCGGATTTTTATCTTTTCATTTCAGGCAAATTTCAAGCCCTCTCGTTCCATTTAATAAATACGTTGTTATACCCTTCTTATCTTAGAAGTCTTATCTATTTCGATATGTAAGATAGACTGGTTTTGTTAGTGAACTCGAGATTCTCTTATCAATACTCCATTTTTTTTTATTAATTCACTTTATTAATAAATTCGAGCCTCAACTTTTCTAGAACCCTCGAACAATCTTATTTTTGCCACTCTTTTTCTAGGAAGAATAAGTTTTTAATCTGTAAGACATCCTTCTTGAGAACCATTTCCCCTTTTACCACATTAAAACTCCAGCAAAGGCTTAGGACAATGTATGGTCAAGATATTTTTACACCACGTTTACGCTAATTGAGGACACTCTTTCTTTCTCTCTTGACTAATGAGCGTAGAGTGTTCTTTTTTACTGCGAGTTTCTAATGGGTGCGAAAGCGGGGTGTATGGTTCTTTTCGTTGACGTGTGTTAGGCCTTACTTTAGTAACAATTCATCTTGTAATTGCGGTGATGGGTGGGGTCCGTAACTCCCAATAAATTACTTCGAATAAGCTTGTAAAAATACGTTTGTAAGCCCGGCTAGACTTAACGAGTAATGACCCAAGTTCTCTTGATTTCGGTAAGGTAAAGTCGTTATTTTGACATTTAGCGATTTTTGGGTTATTACTTCCCATTTTTTCGTGGGTTTTCAACAAATTATCTTTCCTTCTATCCCCTAGTGGGTTTAAATAATTTGCGTTTTCGTTGTAGAGACGCGGTTAAGGTTGTATGTATGGACTTCTGTCTGTCTGGTAATAGAGATAGAGGATAGAGGAAAATTTATGATTTGTCCAAAAATATGGAAATCCCAATGGAATATTATTTTTTTCAGGAAAATAAATGATAATATGGAAATAGTGGAGGAAAAGATAACGTAATGATAAACGTATTAGTTTGATAATAACTTACTATAAATAATCGTAATTCATTTTAAACTAATTTATTAATGAAAAAAATAATAATAATGAAGGATTACAATTTTAAAGGTTAGGCAAAACCTTTAAAAGTTGGAGAAAATCTGGGAAAGTCGGGGAATTTGAATCTGAAAATTTCGTGGCAACCCTTTGCCTGGACTTAGATGTGTAGGAGGAGGAGGGATAGTTTGTTTCATTTGTAGTGATATTTTGCAGGGTTCGTACGGAACCTGGAAAACCTGGATAAGTCAGGGATATGGAAATTAGAGGAAAAAGTCGGGGATTTAAAAGTTTTTCCTAAAAAGTCAGGGATATGTCAGGGATTTCGTTTGGTATATCAAACCTTGCTTCGAGCAATGCTAAATATGAGACAGGCGTGATGAAGTGGGCTCTGGTAAACACCTTAAAATGGTCAGGGATATTGCCCAAAATTTGGTCAGGAATAACCTGGAAAAGTCAGGGATTTTCAATGTAAAAATTTCGTACGAACCCTGTTTTGGTCAAATGAGAATACACCGTTAGCTCCATGCACCCTGCATGCATGTACTTATCTATTTTAAAAAATATAAGGTATTATCAAATTCAACTCATATAAAAATTCCTTATCCACTTTCTTGATCTGTAAAAAAAGTCGACGATGCGAAAAAAAAAAAATTTATATTCTCCCAATGAAACGTTATTTTTCCCAGGCGGTACAACTGCAATCGTGATTGATAAAGAAGCTAGTCGACGGGAAAAAATGCATTTTATTTTTGGCCTGGTTAGTGTCAAGTTCAACTCTTTATTCCTCGGTAGAGCTGTTCCGAACCAAGTTGAACAGCTCTACCACTCGTCCAGATGTCACCTTCGGACGTTCCCCCTTATTTCATCCGTCGTTCTTTTTTCATCTTGGCAAAATTCATCACCACCCCCACACCGAATAAATTTAACCCTTTCCTCGCCGCTATAAACTGACTGACTGACGCTACACAAATATCCATCAACATCACGTACAAATAACTTGGAACCTCGGGGTGAATATTTTCAACAGCGCATTTGCCTCTCTCCAAACCTCAAACTTCCTTCCCGAGTTCTTTCATTCATTCATTCATTCACTAGACTGTTCTAATATTCCAATCCTACTCCGTTTTGTTTGTAGATTTTAGTAATAATTCGATTCCTGAACCGATTTGCATTTGTTTGAATCGTAAACTTAATTTTTTTTTAAGATAACGTGAAAATGAAGAAACCATGTGAAATATTGGTGAAAAAATATATCGGAAATTCTGTTCCCCAAGAACCTTTGTGACCCAAAAAACGGGCAAAATAAAGATGGGTTGTCCTTAAGTTTGCCTTATGTAATCGTATTCGATATTTTTATATAATTCTGCATTCGAGTCATTTTGAGAGAGATTTCCATTGTTAAATCCTCACTGAGGTCATGGTTTTGCAAAGGGAATAAGAGACTGTTGTAAGTTCTATTTAGGCCTTAGCATTATTGAATAACGCAAATATGAACTCTTTCAGTCCAAAAATGTATACGTAAGTTTCTACGCTTGCAAATAAGACGGCTTCAAGTTATCAACTATTAATGAAATAGAGCCTTGTCGAAAACAGCCGTCCCTAACGATCGTCTCTCTCGTCTCATTTCCAGATGTTTTATCTTCCTTAGAGGTTCCAACTTTTATCTGTATTGTAATAATATTATTATTTTGCGAATATATTCAAGTGTGACACGAATATAAATTATAATTCAGAGAAGAGAAAGAGAGATAGGACTGGGAGAGACCCTTTGTTTTTAGATATATTGTAGCTATTGTTTATGTATATTCATGGGAAGGTGGATGGGAATGTTTAAAAACTTGTAATAAAAACGGAAGAAGCTAAAATATTAGTCACGAACTTCTTAACGATAATCTTCTACACTCGTACATAGATCTATTGTCCTCATTATTATGATTATAATTAACTAAAAAGGGACGCCTCTTTTAAGGTCACCACCCCTTTAAAGAGGACCCTCGAGTATCTTTTAGTACCGTATAAACCCGTATCTTATACCACCATCCGAAAATGTAATGTAATTTATTGAACGTTTTCATTATGACGGTATAAGATGCCTTAGTATTCGCGCGCCATAGTCCCATTCCCCTTTCAAAATACAAGGGGGGACGTAAATGGAGGCCGGGCTATTTCGCCTCTCCTCAGTCGGAAAATACCTAATTTTCGTCATTCTCGTCGCACTGACGTGCGTTTTCAAGAACCAACGAGATGCTGGTTGTAATTAAGAGGCGGGGATTAACTCCGGACCTACGTCTTTTGGACTGGAGATAAAACTAGATTATAAATGTGGGGCGAATTTATACCTTCTCCCTAATAAACTAGATATCACTTCTTGGTAGAAGTAAAGTTGTGCCGTATATATATATATATACAGGGTGTTTGTGAAAGGTCCATCAATAATGAAGGGGCGTATTTATTGGGCCATTTTGAGTCGAAAATGTTCTATGACATTTTGCCGTCCGAGCCACTGTTTTCAAGTTATGATTGGAGTAATTTACGGATGACCCCTTAAATTTAATTAAGAAATTGAAAGACAGCGCTAATTTAATGAAGGGGTCATCCCTAAAATATTCAAATCATAACTCGAAAACCGTGGCTCGGACGGCAAAATGTCATAGAACATTTTCGACTCAAAATGGCCCAATAAATACGCCCTTTCATTATTGATGGACTTTTCACAAACACCCTGTATATATATATATATATATATATATATATATATATATATATATTATATATATATATATATATATATATATATATATATATTATATATATATATATATATATATATATATAGATATATATATATATCTAGATATATATATCTATATATATATATATATATATATATATATATATATATATATATATATTCTAGATATATATATATATATATATATATATATATATATATATATATATATATATATATATAAACTTAATTTTCATTCTTTTTTTAGGTCAAATCTGTCTTCGATTTTAAATCTTTAACACTTTAATAACACTTAATTTTTTATTACCAGTACACATACGTTAAAAATAATCCTAGTAATCGTTTTCTATCCCTACCCCCTCATTGAAAAGTCTCGATTTTCTTGAATCAAATGTAAACCAAGGTCTCCCTCCCTCTATATCTCTCTTTTTTTATTTAATCCGGTAAAGTTGAAATTCGATGGCGTCATAGAAATAAAATGCCGTTTTTCAACTTATTAACTGTTTTTATATAAAGATAAACCAAATGTAACAAAACTCACACCCACACGTCGAGTGTGGAACAACAGTTCAGTCTAGAAATATGGGATGAAATACTAGTTGAAGTATACAGGGTGTTTCTGATAAGTTTGCCATAAGTTAAGGCGATTTTAAGTCGAAAATGTTGCATGACATTGCCGTCCCCCGTCCGCACCACTGGTTTCAACTTAAGACACCCTCTATGCACTCTTGTCTAGTTAGTTGGCCCACCAAGGATTTAAAAAAAAATAAATATTTTTGGGAGAGAAGTTGAGAAATATTTTTTGGGAATCCGGTTTACGCCTATGAAGGTCTGGATGAGATGAACCTTTTAAAAAATTATTTCAAAACCCTTTGCAAAGTTTGAGAGAAGGAAAAAAGCATGTTGTAAGAAAAAATATGTTACTTCTAATCTATGGAATCCACGTTTATGGTGTTAAGATAAGAATTAACTAATGCAACTTGTATTTTAGGGAATTTACAAAATTGGCAACTCTCTCACTCTCCCTTTAAAATTGGGTAATTTTTTTTCCTACACACTTACGAATCTTCTTCGTACTTAAGGACCTCTCTGATAATATAATAAAATAATTTATATATAAATTACGCATAATTATTAATAGGAAATGACTTCATGGGTGTTAGGGAGTCATTCTCTTAAATTTCCCCTAAACTTTGACTGATTTTTATACCCTAGCAGCTGTTAATATCTTGTTTTTTAAAGTGTATACCCGTTTAGACCCCTTTTTTAGCCGCTCAAAAACTATAGAAAGAAACATTACACTCCTTTTCAATGTCTAAAATTATCATCTTAATATTTTAATAATATTTTCGGCGCCGTTTCTTCTTGTGTGTGTGACTGAAAGTAAACGCCTTAATTAGCTAGCCTGGGCCCCATTACGTCGTCTCTCGCTGTAATTCTATACTAGATCTAAAAGGCATTTATATTTTTACCAAAATTTGTAAACTCCCACCCATTTTGTTAACGTCGCTAAGTTGAATAACTGAAATATGTAAGTGTTGGGGGCCCACATCCTTCGTAATTAGTGGGCGCGAGTGATTTTTCAAGTTCAGGAACTTAATAGAGGATTTTAGCTTTAGCAATGCCTAATTAGTGTTTTATTGGTTAAATGGAAAGGGATTTTCGTTCACCAAGAAAGTTTAGCGCTGTTTAGTTCAATTTAGATATTCGTAATCGTCGAACTTATTCGAAGTTTTTAATTACATTTTAAATTTTGACGTAGTAATTTATTCATTTGTGTTGGTGACGTAATTTTGTATAGCTAATATGTCTATTTTGAAATTTCTCGACTTGTTAAGTGTTCGTTAAGTAAAATTGGGCAGTTTCCGAGAATAGTAACAAACCGCTAAACAAAATAAAGCAAAGCAACCTGACCTAATTAACATATTAAATATAGTTTTCTTGTTCGGGGAAATAAGATATAATCTTAGAGAAGTTAACCATTATTCTTATCAATTATTTAGTTTATCAATTATAACAGCGCAGGAAATGTGACTTTTTTCACGCTGTTTTGTTAAATTGTGACCGTTACTTCGTTTATTTTGTTAGGGTTTTTTTTTAATTAGGGGAAATGTATAGAATAATTTTCGCTTTCTCTAAATGAGTAATTATTCACGGATGGCTGTTCAATGGAGCGTGATTAATGGGCGCCTAACTTTCCAATCATTATAAAAAATTGGGTCTTCGCGCTTCGTAATTTTAAATCGCCACGAAAGTAATTATCCCCATATTTCATCCGGTGAAATAGAGTCAGTCTGTGTGTTCGTTTGTTTTTATCTGCTAAATTTTATCACCTCCACGCTTTTCTGTATTTTTACTGGTTCCTTCCTTTTCAATGATTCAAAATGGATTTGCATAACTATAATTATTACGAAATTAAAAAGATATTAAACCAAAGTTATGAGCTATGCATCAGCCTCCACGCAGTATTTTTGTTATGGCCCTATAATTCCTATAAAAGCCTATATTTTTGAACCTGTCTGAAACGTCACACCCTTCTATCTCTTACTGGAGTTTCATCCCCCCCTAACGGTTGGAAACAGTATTCTAAGCGCAAAAATGCCAACCAGAGAGGGGCTGCGTGACGTCAGACTATCTCTTCCCCCTAGCCAGTTGTTAGCTCCCTTTTGACTTGGTCGAAGGTTTTGTATAATTTACCATCAAATTTATCAAAATTTAGCCCTTTTATCGAGATTACATTTGACTAGACACCGAAATCTGGGTCTTTTGTATATTATATTTTAATTAATTTCCTCTTTTCAAAGTAAATCCTTTTTTATTTTATTTTATTTTGAGATTTTTCTATATATTTTAAGCCAATATAGTATTATACATGAGCATTTTCAGTTCAACTTCCGTATTATTTATTTCTAATGAAAGACATTTGTTGTTCTGTTAGGTTTTTAATTTATTCATATCTTAAGTTCTTACCTTGCCACTAATGACTTGGACTTCTTCTTCGATCCTTTTAGGGTTATAGAAATACGAGGTCGAGAATGTTTACCCGTTTCATTCTTTTTTTTAAAAGATACGCCATCGGCACAAAAGATTTCTTACTTCCCAAAAATAAAATAAAAAAATACGAACGGACCTTTTTCTTATTATTTTTTTTTTCCATCGCGCCAAAAACCTTTTAGACATGTTATTTAATGTAACGTGCCCCAAGACGTGCGGAGATTTCAAGATTGCGTTCATGATCTCTCGTAGATAAAAAGAAAAAATATACTCCTTTTTATAGCCTCCATTGAATATGCATGCACCTTTTTCGAACCTCCCCAACCTACTCGATCAACAAGTCTTGAAAAAAGAATTTAAAATTCTTCAAAGAAACACCATTATTATTATTATTATTATTTTGATATAATAAGTTAACGTTAGGATTGAATGAATTATTACATTACGACATGTTTGATAATATCTATACGGTTTATGAAGCGTATAATATATGCCTTTTGAGGTTACGATTGAATTTGAAATTTGATGCAACAAACTATAGGCCTAATATACTTGTATTTTTATTTACAGGCTGCTGTAGATCTACCGCCAGACAAAGCGAAAGTTTTGAAACAATATGACAATGAGAAAAAATGGGATATGATTTGTGATCAGGTAAAAAAAACTTCGACTGTTTAATGAATTGCTATTATTAAAAACTGGATTTTGGGGCCTCATCCCTCGCAATTAAAAAATTAAGCTTATGCCATAAAAAATTACTTAAAACAGTCTTAATGGACAAAGACTATGGTAGAAAAAGTAAAAGATAAGAGAACAAAATGGATGGAATGCCTGAAGTATCAGATACTGACATTTTTTTTTCAGTTTGAAGACATGATTATAAAACCAATTAGAAATTATACTAAGCGATTCAAGAAGTTATTTTTCCCATAGGCACTATTTTTAATGTATTTCCCCTTTTAATAATATTGGGTGCAATGGCTATAGATTACGCTAATTATTTAATAAAACTAATTACAATAAAAAAAAACCCGGAATTGAAAATTTTAATTTAACTATTTTTTTATTTGAACTGTTATTTCAAGGTTAATTTGTAGATTTAATGAGAAATACATGCCTAATTTAAATTGATATTTATTATTTAGGAACGTGTAATGGCGAAAGAGCTTCCATCATTTTATTTGAGGAAATTACGAACCTATTTAGATCCGAAAGCGTCTCGAAGTTCGAGGGTAAGGAAATGAACAGTTTCTTTATTATATAATTCTTTTTAGGGTACGGGTTTTTTTGATTCGTTTGTAAAAGAATTTACTAAATGGAGAGTACTATTATAAGATGTAGTCTTAATATTTCAAGACGTTGAAAGAAGTAGACGTTAAAACTTATCCATCATAGCGTGACTGTGGTCTAAACAAAACTTTACAGTAGTCAAATTTACAATTCTACAATTCTAAAGAAATATCTTTTAATAAATAAAAAATGTATACGTCATTTTCAACGATGAAACGTTATAAATAACGTTTTTTTTTTAAATTATTCATACATTTAAACGGAATTTTTCTTACGTATTTAGCTCGTTCAAAACTATGTGAATTTGGTAAGCGCAAATGTACGTTGAAGTGATAAATGAAAAGTGTAAACGAGGGGCTAATCACTCCCTCGGATTCCCAGGCTGTACCAAAGATTAGGAGTTATGCGTAATTTTTGTCAAGGCTTTAAATTATTTAAGGGTGATCCCTTTAACAGTAGAGCGTGAACACCGAAAACGCTGAGTGATTAGCCCCCCGGGTGTGTTATCGTACTATTTCACCACGATTTTGTTAATTCCCAGCATGCAGGAAATTAATATTGCACTAGTTTTCGTTTCCAGTACAATGTTGAATGAGATTTTGTTTATTTTTTTAAACCGTTTTTATACACTTAACATAGATTATCCCGAAATTTATAAATATTTTCGTAACTGACACTTAATATTTATTGTTATACACTTTGAGCGGTTTGGTTTACTTACATTTATCGCGATAAAATGCGTGTGTTTTTGTACGGCTTTATTCGCGGTTTTTTTGTTCTATTTTATTGTACATTTTGTTATAATTATCGGAGACGTTTTTTGAATGCAATAATATTAGTTTAATATCTCTATCATTACCGAATCTTAGTTAATTATATTGTTACGTATTTAAACAGAGGAGAAGAACGTTAGGTGACACAACATCTACGCAAATGTTAAGAGAATTGGAAATATCTTTAAGAACCAATAATATAGAGTTAGTATTTCGATATATTTCAATACGTAATTTCACCTGAAAAGTCTGAAGAGTTCTAATTTATGCTTCTATCGTGTTTTTAGATGGGTAAAAGAATTTCTTAACGATGAGAATAAAGGATTAGATGTCTTGGTGGATTATCTATCATTTAGACTTGTTATTATTAGGTATGTTATGTTGACACGATACAATTTGGTGAGGGGCATTAGTTTTGACAACCATTCAGATGTTGTCTCTGTCTGGTATGTACACTGATGCGAAATTAAATTCGTGACTGTATAGAGTTTGACCGAATCTTATCATATTTTGAAGATTTGCGTTGTAACTACAGTCATACAAAACATTTACGGAAGTGTTTTTTCTAAGTATTGACGGAGATTTTCTCTTGTAGACACGAAAGAGCGTCAAGTTCCAGTGAAAACGGTGACGCGATTATAAGTCCAGGTACAACAAATACCGGCACTCTTTCTCGACCATCTTTAGATATGGGATCTCCGAAAGCTCGTCAATCAGCCAAACATTTTGCCAAGTTAAATATGGGCGAAGCTAGAGATGATGTTCATCTATGTATCATGTGTCTTAGAGCGATTATGAATAATAAGGTATTCACTTTCTTTTCGTGTTTCAATAATGCATTGGTTTCTTTGGGCTTGGTCTACCATACTTCGCTCATTTTTCAACTAAATGCTATAATAAATATAAAGCTAGTGCCGGTCTTAGCTGCTTTTTGTGCAGTTTTTGCGTGAATGCTTTAGTACAGTGTTTTTTTTAAGTAATTGTATTTATTTACCGAATTTTTTTTATTATTGTAGTATGGGTTTAATATGGTTATCGAACATACACAAGCCATCAATTGTATAGCACTTAGTCTGAATCACAAAAGTTTAAGGTTCGTTTCTGTCTTCTGACGTTACAACATTGTTTCCTAAAATGTATTCAGCGTAATACGTGGTTTTTTTTTTTATCGAAAACAGAACGAAAGCTCTAGTACTGGAGCTTCTAGCCGCTATTTGTTTAGTAAATGGTGGTCATGAAATCATTCTTAATGCTTTTGACAACTTCAAAGATCAATGTGGAGAGAGGCATAGGTTTGAAACGTTGATGGTTCATTTTCAAAACTACGAGTTGTTTAATATAGATTTTATGGTAAACTGTTCGGGAGGTTTTGTACTACTCGAAGTACATTTCGGTTAATGTAAAATTGTCTTTAGGTTGCTTGTATGCAATTTATAAATATTGTAGTTCATTCCGTGGAAGATATGAACTTCCGAGTTCATCTCCAATATGAATTCACCCAATTGGGTCTCGACGCTTATTTAGAAAGATTAAGAACGTGTGAAAGCGAAGAACTTCAAGTTCAGATATCGGCGTATTTAGATAATGTTTTCGATGTAGCCGCGTTAATGGAAGATTCTGAAACTAAGAATAGCTTTATAGACCAAAATGCGGAACTACAAGAACAGCTTTCAAGGGTAAATTGCGGGGAAAACTTGGATATAAGTGATAGAAACGTGATTTACATTGATTTTATCGACAAAATAGGAACACGAACAATACCAACAAATGGAAAACGAGTTCATGGCGCGATTAGTAGAATTAGAATCCGAATGCGAAAATCTTAGGAGGGAAAACAATGATTTGAATGTATGTTAGATTGAACAGAGTTTGATTTGAGGGAACGATATATATATCTTTAAATTTATCAACAGGAGCTTAGAGTAAGAACCGACGAAGAATTGAACACGCTTAGAAAAGTAGTAACAATGAAAGAGGAGGAATCTAAACACAGGCAAAGTTTATTAGAGTCAAAGATACAGGAACTTGAACACCTAAGCGCTAGTCTTCCACGAGGTGCGACAATTGCATCTTTGGGTGGCAATAAAGAAACTACGGAAATAAAAACGCCAGTGGTGGCGGTTGCCCCACCGCCACCCCCTCCTCCACCTCCAGCAATAACTGTTGCGAGTCAATTACCACCTCCCCCTCCACCCCCACCGATGTTAATGATGAATAATAATTTGAAAAATATCGTCGCACCTCCACCACCACCCGGGCTAATGCAATCACCTCTAGATGGTATTAAACTTCGTGTTGACAAATCATGTTCAATTATTTACTTCAACGGGTTGTTGTTACCGTTTTTTTAGCCATGACAATCAAAAAGAAGTTCCAAACAAAATACAAACTTCCAACGTTAAATTGGATCGCCCTGAAACCAAATCAAGTTAAAGGAACAATATTTAGTGAACTTGATGAGGAAAAACTTTACAATGTTAGTCTAGTTACATACAAAATACATACTTTTAGGTGACCATGTTCATTCGTTACTTTAGATTATTGACTTCGCATCGTTTGAGGAGAATTTTAAACTAGGTTCCCAAGGAGCATTTGCCGATCGTACCGATGACATAAATAGTAGTAAACGGTTTAAAGTTCCCGAGAAAGTAACATTATTGGAACATAATAGACTTAGAAATATGGCGATATCAAGGAGGAAGGTTGAACTTCCTTGTGAATCTGTTGTTAGAGCCATTAACGCGTTAGATTTAAAAACTGTGTCCCAGGATTATGTCGAAATTCTTTTGAGAATGGTACCAAATGACGCTGAGGTATGTCGGTTTGAACTAGCGATGTGAATGAATTAGGTGTTAAGCTTACACCAATAATCTCTTTCATAGATGAAAGCCTACAAAGAGTATGAGCGCGATAGAAAGCCTATTGATGCTCTAACTGATGAGGATAAGTTCCTACTTCAAGTTAGATTAATTTTTTAATCGCGATTATAGTATATTTTCGTATTATTTAATATTTATTTAATGACAATACTTTCTCAATAGCTAACAAAAGTGGAAAGGCTACAACAAAAGCTAAATATTATGAGCTATATTGCCACTTTCCAAGAGAATATACAACTCATAACTCCAGTAAGTTTTAGGGGTTCTACAATGGATAGTTTTCCCATTTATCGCGCTTTAAGAGTGTTTTGATAAGAGCAAGAAGTTATATCTAGTATCTCAGAGAGAAGGTATAAATTCGCCAGATTTCCAGCTTTATCTCCAGTCCAAACGTAGCCTGTCCGCAGTCAATCCCCGTCTCTAAATTACAACCAGCATCTCATTGGTTCTTGAAAACTGACGTCAGCGCGACGACGCGAATGACGAAAATTACAGTCATATTTTCCGACTGAGGAGAGTGTAGCGAAATAGCCCGGCGCCTCCTTTTACGTCCCCCCTTTTATTTTGAAAGGGGGACTGGGACTATGGCCTCGCGCGAATACAAAGGCATCTTATACCTTCTCTCTGAGATACTGATATAACTTCTTGATAAGAGTTACTGTTTCATCTTTTAATGAAAGTAGTGATGGTTAATTCAGTGTTAATCTCGTTCGTTTATTAGCAAATCAATGCTGTGATAACGGCTTCAAGATCTGTCAAAAATTCCAAAAAAATAAGGAAAGTTTTAGAAGTAATTCTAGCGTTTGGAAATTATATGAATAGTTCTAAACGAGGCCCGGCTTACGGATTTAAACTTCAGTCTTTAGATATGGTCAGTGTTCATTAGAAAGCTAGTAAATGAACACGAGATGATCTTTTAATCAACCATCGAACAATTTTTTTTATGATAAAAGTTGGCTGATACAAAATCCTCAGATAGAAAATTTTCTCTACTCCACTTCATTGTGGAAACTGTAAATCGAAAAATTCCCGAAATATCAAATTTTGATTCTGAATTAAGGTTTTTGGAAAAAGCTTCCTCCGGTATGATAGGGAGTACTATTAAAAGATGACTAGTTTTCTTACTAGTTTTTACTACTATTAGTGTCTCTTGAAAACGTCATGACTGACATTCACGAATTAGAAAAGGGTATGGAACTCTGCAAGAAAGAAATGGCTCTTAGAAAAGACGCCAAAGACGCTAGCGTTTTAAAAGAATTTCTAGCAACCTCGGAAGAAAAACTGAAAAAGTTACAAACTGATAACAAACAAGCGCAAGAATTATACGCTGATTGTGTAGCTTATTTTGGTGAAAGTGCTAGAACAGTTCCTGCAAATACATTCTTTACTACATTTTTACGTTTCGCTAAAGCCTTTAAGGTTAGTTTCTTTGCAGAAAAATGTTAATTTAACCAATTTTTTTACGAGATGAGCCCCAATCCCTTATTGTTCCATACAGCTAGCGGAACAAGAAAACGAAGTTAGGAGAAAACAGGAAAAAGCCGCTCTCGAGGCTCAAAGAACACCGCCTGAAAACGTTGCCAAGAAAAACTCTTTAAACCAACAGAAAAACAATAATCAGGTACTTGCTCATTTCACTTGTAAATTTCTCAGACCAAACGTCTTTCTGAGCTGAACAGTACTGCCGCCATTTTCATTTATTTTTGTGTGTGTGTCTTCCCGTATGGAAAGAGCAAACGAAATATACTTTACGATAATTTTACTCATAAATTTACACGCAGCAAGACGCGGTTATAAGTGAGTTGAAGAGTAAAACAAAATTGGTTAAAGAGAAAAGATTGTTAAAACAAGATGAAGTTTATAATGGGGCATTGGAAGACATCCTATTAGGTACGTGACGCTTAATAAGCCTTATTCCTGATCAGCGCCACCTACCTATAGCGGCGACTTTGAGAACTACTGTAATCGGAAAGCCAATCAGATGTCGCTAAAATCTGGTGACGTCACTGACGGGACACTTCGTCACACTCTCGGGGTTTTACCAAAAATGACGTCACCAGATTTTAGCGACATCTGGTTGGCTTGCCGATTACAGTAGTTCTCAAAGTCACCGCTATGGGTAGGTGGCGCTGATCAGGAATAAGACCGCTAATTTAAAGGAGAAGACCCTAATTTCGCGGCTCTAAATGAATAATTTCATAATAATTTTCAGGTCTTAAAAATGAGCCTTATCGTAGAGCTGACGCGGTTCGTAGAAGTCAGAGAAGAAAACAAGAAAATATTAGGTTATCCAGGACAATGGATGAAATGGATCTTTAAGGACAAGGTGGGCACAAATTTTGTAGATAATATAGCAATAGTTATTAATTATATCATCCAAAAATCGAAAACACAAACAAAAACAAACAAATAAACAAAAAAAAGCATATTTTCTTATTTAAAAATGAATATAAAACATATGTGCCTTTGATATCCTAGCTTGTGTCTACCTATACCTATACCTACCGTAATGTGTATTTTTACCTTGTAAATATGTTTTTATTGTATATGCTAATCTCCTGTAATCACCCCAATAAGTGCCTTAATGTTAAAATGTTTCCATTAAATAAGATCAGCTATATATTTTTGGTGCTATAAATATTTACTACAAAACTATATCTTAAAGGGATGTACAATCCGTTATGTATGGGCGTGTCTATAAGACTCAAGAACTATATTTTTTAATAGTAGTGTTACTATTTCCTGGAGTAGTGATTAGGCTGTCGTCTGCTTGAACGTCTGTTTCTACGGGAGATGCCCATTCCCAATGCACTGATAATGCTACGAACTTCACGCATGCTCAGTAGAGCTATATTTGATGGAAGATAAGTTTTATATAGGCCCCGCCCATACATAACGGATTGTACATCCCTTTAAAAAAAAAAAAAAATAAGAGAGATAGGGATATGAAGACCCCAAATGTATATAGATGAAGTTTGAAGCGGCACAAAACGTTTTTGGAGTAAACCTTACTAACAATCGCCCCAAATTATAGCCGCCTTCTTACGCGTAAATTATAAAAAAATTATTAATATAAAGTTAAAATAAAATAAAATAAAACAATCAAGAAAATAGGAGGAGAGGAAAATTATATTATATGATAATTGTTTTGAGATATTCAGTAATTATACTAATAATATAAAAAAGGCGCTAGAATTTTGTATAATATCTTATATTGAACATAAATTTTACTGTTTAAAGTAACTGTTTAGATAAATTTTGTAATTTACAAGAGTCGAATCGGATTCTTTTTCCATTCCATAGACTCTTTTTTTTTTTTTTACTCGCTGTGCAATATACGCGTGATTCTGCTTAGTTTATTCTAGCTTTTTTTTATATCTAAACTGTGGCGAACTCTTTATTATTTTTTATGTATAGTTGAAACAAAACATTAACTTTCATTTTGTTTTCGTTAAGGGGACCAGTTTTATTAATATTATTATTTTATTAAACCTAATAATTTTTTCTTCCAGAAAAGATATTCTTTATTTAGTCAGTCAGTGTACATTAAAATTTGACTAGTTTTGATTTAATTTAGATTTAATTTACCACTTAAGAGGAAAAAAAAATAGAGTGCCAAAGGTCTTATTGGGAACAAGTTACGTTTTATTCCTATATTTTTGTAGTTTTAATTTATTTCGTTGTATAAAATATTTCTTTTAATGTAATTAAAATTATTCAAAATTTCGTAATTGATTTCCTCGAAGTAATTTATTTGGTAAAGTCTGACCATGGATGAAGAATGCGCGTAAGGAAATTTGTTTTCACGCTATAGGATCGGCAACTCCCTATCTCGAACGACAGCTTATTCTGTATATACTCTGTTACAACATCGGTTGTCAGCACGAGCAAAGCTGTTTCTCTATGTAACATAGCTTTGTACATGCTGTCAAGAGACAAAAAACTTCAGGATTTAAAATATCCGCGAGTTTTTTTAGCTCGAGTGCACGGACCTCTAGGCCTTAGTTTCAATTTCAAATACGTGTGAAATTGCCTACAGCCTACTACACGTATTTTAAACTAAAGCCTAGAGGTCCGTGCACTCGAGCTAAAAAACTCGCGGATATTTTAAATCCTGAAGATCCTGAAGTTTTTTGTCTCTTGACAGCACGTACAAACCTACGTTATATAGAGACCTAGCTTTACGCGTGCTGACAACCGATGTTGTAATAGAGTATATACAGAATAAGCTGTCGTTCGATATAGGGAGTTGCCTATCCTATAGCGTGAAAACAAATTTCCTCACGCACATTCTTTATCCATGGTCTGACGTTAACGTTGTTTAAATATTCGCGGGCTATTTTGATTTAGAAAAAAAAAAACAAAATGGCAGTGATTTGGAAAAAACTGAAGTGAACTGAACTAATCTTTATCTGGGAATAGTGTGACGTCATCAAAAATAATTTCGTCAGGACTCAGGAAAGGAAGGGAGCGCGTTTCTACTTTCTCGTCGACTCTCGTCTCCAGAGTCCATTATTCGACCTCAGATAACGGCGTAGCTCGATTGAGAAAAATAATCTCTCTTAATCCTTTTATTGAAGGAACTTAAAATCACGAAAACTATCTTATTACAAATTTAAACTCATTAAAGATTGATATAGAAAGTTTTGAAGCTTTAAAAATAAAGGATATTATCCGTTCGGCCGATCCAAAATAAATCTTTAGAGATTTGGATTAAGCCTAACTATGAATTGAATCGCCATTTTCCTTCTTAGATTATTCGAGTTGGGCGAGCTCGATTTATAATAGCGAGGGCTTACATACCACGAAAAATATTAGACTTCTTTATTATTCGTATCAAAACCAATATCATTATAAAAGAATATTAATAAATACGTAAAATATTCAACGTTTTCTTCGCGTCTACAAAATGGCGTTGTTATATCGTACTCCTTAGCCCTAGCCGACGGGACGGGACTTTCTACGTAACGCAACCCGGTTGGGCAAGGCGCCTTTTGTGTTCCGTGCCGAACTAGTCGCGGAAGTATAGATGCCGACTTTTCATCCGTATTTTTAAACGGTAAGTAATTTATTTATTTTGTTTTTTATATTAACGTCATTTACGAGCTCATCTTATAAATTATTTCAGCTCGCTCTCCATAATGCCTAGTTCAAGGTCTGGAAAAAACGATACGGAAAAAAAATCCCGCATGGATCGTTCAAAATCGAGGCAATATAGAAATTCCGAAAAAAAGTCTGAAAAGGACGGAGACTCTCAGTCTCAGAAGGCTTTGAATCGAGAAGGTTCATCGCATCGAAGGCACCGCAAGTCATCTCACAAATCCCATCGGAAGAAAAAAAGAGAAAATTCTTCACCACCTCCTCCTCTTCCAGTGGCTTTAAAACCTTTAGTTGAGTATGACGATGTCAGCACGGAAGAGGAGTCCATCTCTGTGTCTGAGACTGAATCGCCAGTTATGCCTAGTCCACCACCACCGCCACCACCTCGTAGGGTCTCAACCCCTCCGCCTTCTAAAGAGAAAAAGAGTAAAAAGCGTTCTAAATCCTCTAAAACGAGAGACTCTAGTCCGAGCCAGTCGTCTAGAAGTAAATCCGGATCTAGGCACAATAGGGACCGTAAAGACAAACATTTGGGCGCCTTAGAAAGTGAGTCAAGAAGTAGTCGCGATCGGAACGCGTACTCGCAGAGAATGATGAGAGACGCTTCTCTTTTACCACCAAGTGCCTATGGTCCACCCGAAGACAGTTACGATCGCTTAGGGTATTACAGGGACCCGTATGATAGTTATCACGGTATGCATTCCATGTCTGATAGTTACCTAAACCCCAGGGAGAGGATTAGGCCACCTCAACCTTGGCCAGTGCGCGGTGAAAGTGATAGGGCCCCTCTTCCTCCTGTTATGAGGAAAAGACCATTAAACCCCGAGGATTATCCCAAGAGTAAAAGATCTCCCTCTCTGGATGCTCCAAGAGCTTACAGAGCCAACAGAAGTCCATCAACGCACGCTAGTCCCAAGTATGGAAAAAGTCGAAAACTTTCACCCGGGGATGTGAGAGAAAGGGACAGACCTCGTGAAGTATCACTATCAAACAGCCCTAGCCCTCCTCCAAGGTGGTCGTCTAAGAGCAGGAGTAAAAGTCCAAAGCATAGGTAAGTCACATTATGTTTGTGTTGGATTACGATCTATTTTTTTTTTTTTAGTTTTATGATTTTGTTGTTGTGTGCGTTTTTTTTGTTTTAATATTGACTGTTAAGAGTTTTGGCAAATAACGAATGTTATAATTTGTGTTTTGACGCATTAATAATTTTCAATGTAACGTTACTGGCAACCACAATGGGCAAAAAAATCCCATTACATAGTGGCTGCCTGGGTAATGCTTAAATATTTAGAACAAACTAACGAATACTAAGATATTATAGTGAATATTATAGAGTTGCGACAGGCATAGATAACGATAAGACATTAACCGCGAGCATTTCAGAGACAGACCCTGATTAAACCATTTTTTTGCCAAACGCCTTTGGTTTGCGGCGTTTTGCATTTTTTTATAGTTTGCCCCTGTATGAAGTAAAAAAACGCCGTAGATTATTAAGGCGTACTCTTAAATCTAGATCAAAGAAGTCCAGAAGATCGAGGAGTAAAAGTAGAGGGACCAACAATAAATCATCCAGTGGTAGATCAAAAAAACGTCGTTCTAGAACTCGCTCTAGAAGCGTTTCTAGATCATCCAGATCTAAAAGCCCTTATGGCGGTAAAAAACGCGCGGAGAGAAGCCCCAGTGCTGGTGTCAGTGATGCTAAATTCGCTTCCAGTTTAGCCGCGGAATTAATTAAACATCGAAGAGCTAGAGCTCTCGCAAAACCCAACGCCAAGTCGTCTTTCAGCGCCACTGTAGCCCTAGTTCAAGAAAAACAAAGAGCTCTCGAGAGCCTTCAAAACGAGGAGGTACTCGCCTCAGCCGCGGCTTGCGTGACCTCTCCTGAGAAACATGAGACTAAAGATATGTCAGTTTCCCCTCAAGTTGTTAATAATTCAGAACCTCCCAAAATTATCAAAGAACCAGTACCCTCGGAACCAGTGCCTGAAGTTAAAATTATTGAAAGTCCTAAAGATGACATGGACGAGAATGTTCCTACAGATAAAATAGTACAGCCACCAGTTCTTCCTAACTCTGTGACACCACCACCACCACCACCACCTCCTCCTCCTCCAATGGATATTGAACCTCCGTCACTTACAATGCCAGTTCTTAAGTCCGAAACCGCGGAGGAACCACCCAAAGCTAGCAATAGTGAAAAAAACGAAGAAACATTTTCTAAAGAAGAACATCCTCCAGTCATTGATATGGAAGAGTCTCCAATTTCACCAAAAAGTCCCGAAAAAACTTCGATTCAAGAGGCAATTACCTCTAAATCAGAGTCACCAGTTTCCAGCGAGGTTCTTGTAACCGCTCCTGTTACATTGCCTCCCATTCCCTTACCAACGAAACTGACGCCTCCAGCTCCAACAACGCCAACATCTTCCCAAGTAGTTACAAAAACTGAAGTTCCCACACCTCATACCCCAGCCGTTCCTCCACCAAGGCGAGGCATTAAGGAACTACCATTACCTCCTGGAATCAAAGAAGAGGACATAAGATCCCCTGAACCGGACACTGATAATGATAACGATTTTAAGTCAAGTTCTAAGATGGAACTTGGGAAGAAACATAAAGGAAACCATTCGAAATTACTTTCGAAACCATATTCTGAACACAAGTTTTTCAAAAGGCCCAGGTACATATACGAACAACATTCGCCACTTATTAGAAATCTTTAGCTGAAACGGCGAATCTTTCTCCGCAGTGTTATCCATAAGGGAAATAGAACAGCGGAGAGAGTATCAGGATGGGGTGAAAGATGCGTCGAGGTTTTTGACATACTTTGTCAAATTGGAGAAGGCACTTACGGACAAGTGTACAAAGCCAAAGATAAAGATACAGGCACGAAAAATTGTTTTACATAATAGAGATAAATAGGGTCGAACTTAATGTTTTACTGGGCGCATTACAGGAGAGTTAGTCGCTCTTAAAAAGGTGCGACTTGAAAACGAAAAGGAAGGGTTTCCCATCACAGCCGTGCGTGAGATCAAAATTCTTAGGCAGTTGAATCACACCAGCATAGTTAACTTGAAAGAAATAGTCACTGACAAACAAGATGCTTTAGATTTTAGAAAAGACAAAGGTATAACGGATAAATTAGTATATCTAAAAACATTTTGCGAACCATTTCATTGTCATCTTTTTTAGGAGCCTTTTACTTAGTTTTTGAATTCATGGACCATGATTTAATGGGGCTACTCGAATCCGGCTTGGTGGATTTTCGAGAGCACCATATCGCGTCATTTATGAAACAACTTTTAGACGGGTTAAAATATTGTCACAAGAAAAACTTCCTTCACCGAGATATCAAGTGTTCCAATATTTTAATGAATAACAGGTATTTTTAAATCCTTTGACGCCGCGCGTTTGACGACTAACTCTCGTAAGTTTTATTCCCTTACAGAGAGCAAATAAAACTAGCGGATTTTGGTTTAGCTCGACTCTTTAACGCTGAAGATAAAAGTCGCCCTTATACCAATAAAGTTATTACTTTATGGTACCGACCTCCAGAGTTGTTATTAGGCGAGGAACGTTACGGACCAGCTATTGACGTCTGGAGTTGCGGCTGTATATTGGCGGAACTTTTTGTCAAGAAGCCTATATTCCAAGCGAATCAAGAAATGGCTCAGTTGGACACCATTAGTCGCTTATGCGGAACACCTTGTCCCGCTGTATGGCCAAAAGTTATTCAGCTACCTCACTGGCACACATTTAAACCAAAGAAACAATATAGGCGAAGAGTCAGAGAAGAGTTTTCATTGTACGTCGTAAGAACGTATTTTACTTAAGTTACTTGAAACAAACTTACGTTCAACTCTGTATATTAGCATTCCTGTACCCGCTTTGGACCTTTTGGATCAAATGTTGGAACTTGATCCTGAGAAACGAATTACAGCTGATAACGCGATCAAATCACCGTGGTTGAAAGATGTTCATCCGGAAATTATGCCCCCACCAAGGTCAGTTGATAAAAATACGTTTACAAAGACGGGAGCGAAAATGAGTAGGTATTTAACGTTTTGTTCTTTCAGTTTGCCACATTGGCAAGATTGCCACGAAATGTGGTCGAAACGGCGCCGACGGCAAATAAAGCTAGAACAAGAAGCGGCTTCCACAACAGGCCCAGCTCCGGGTGAAGCTCAGGCCAATAATGCTAATTCCAGTAATCCCGCTTTAGCTGCGACTTTGTCTGGCTCTAATCCGCCAGCTCGCTTGCCCAGTAAAAGCAAACTTCCGGATGGATGGTCTGATCCTGGGAGCATGTCTGATAAGGATGGTAGTCGAAGTACAGACTTAAAAGGTAAGAAATTAATCGTCCTCAGCTACAGACCTAGAAATAGCACACGTCCACTGGTCCAAAACCAGTTTATTAATTGCTTGGACTAGTTTTTTAATTCAAAAAGTGGGGGTTACTGGTCCTCGGGACCAGTTTATTAATTGCAAATCTATAGGAGAACAAAGGCTGGGACCACTCCGGAGACCAGTTTATTATTTAGGACACTAGGGGGGTCACTGGTCCCAAGGACTAGTTTAAAAATTATCCTTATTTCTAAGTCTGTCATCCGCCATGTTTAGAGGCGTCTGCTAGCCAGAACCCATCTTGGCAGGGCTGGAAATAAGCACAATTGTCCTAAGAAATTTAAAATGTCCCATAATTTTTTAAAAACTAAGGGGTAACTGGACATTTTGGCCATCAACTTGTTCCCATGCTTAGATAGCTTGACTATGAAGATGCCACACTCCAGACTGGACCACTCTGGGAAATAGCACACTTCCTCTGGTCCAAAACCAGTTTATTAATTGCTTGGACTAGTTTTTTAATTCAAAAAGTGGGGGTTACTGGTCCTCGGGACCAGTTTATTAATTGCAAATTTATAGGAGAACAAAGGCTGGGACCACTCTGGAGACCAGTTTATTATTTCGGACACTAGGGGGGTCACTGGTCCCAAGGACTAGTTTAAAAATTATCCTTATTTCTAAGTCTGCCTCAGCTACTCCTTTGATATTGGAGATAATCGTTTCTCTTTTTATTTTATTTTTTTCTATAAAGACCCGACAGTTGGTTCTTCCAGGGATAATAACAAAAACGACGCCGTGGTGGCAAATGCTCAGCAAATCAGCAATCAATTGCATTCATTGTTGACTGCCGCGTTGCAAACTAAACCTAGTGTCACCATAAGTCAGTTGGCTGGTCTTCTGAATTTCAAAGTAAACCTTAAAGCAATGGAAGAGAAACAAGTCCTTACAGAAAATATTTTTAATTCCTTTTCAAAGAGCGATCCAAATATTGCCACTCAATTACTAGAAAATTTAAAGTCACAGATTCGCTCCAGCGCCAGCGCCACAAGCAACGCGTCGTCTAAAGAAGAAAATAGTGGCAAGGATAATCAGGGTGCGCAACCCATGGATTTGGGTGCTAGTCCTCAACCTTCACCACTAAATAATCCCCATCCGCATACAAACTCGTATAAAGGCAGAGATGAAAGTCATAATGGTAGGTTTTGAGTTGACTTTCCACGGTTATATTATAACTTTAAGAATGTTGTAATTTTGATTTCTGCCTTAAGTTAATTAATTATTAAGTCGCCTACATTAAAGGGAGGGTGAAGTAGAAAATCAAGTGATTTTTTATCGATTCCTCTACTAATTATAAGACCAGTCTGCAAAGTGAAACATTCAGGAAATACCAACTCCGAATGATTTTAAAATTCAAATTAGGTTCCGATTTTAAGGATAATTTTAAACAAGGACTGCCGACCAATCGCGTAACGCCCTGCCTTCTTGTTAACAAAATTCTCGTGGCACGTTCCGTGTTGAATGAAATTTATCACGAGATTTGATAAAATTCGCGCGCGACGTGACAATCGTGGCGCGAGACATGGAACGTGCCACGAGAATTTTGTTAATAAAAAGGCAGGGCGTTACGCGATTGGTCGGCAGTCGTTGTTTAAAATTATCCTTAAAATCTGAACCTAATTTGAATTTTAAAATCATTCGGAGTCTGTATTTCCTGAATGTTTCACTATGCAGACTGGTCTTAAAATTGGTAGAGGAATCGATAAAAAATCACTTGATTTTCTACTTCACCCTCCCTTTAAAGGTTTATAAATGATGTAGTTCTAAGTAATTAATCATTTTCTGGACCCAGAAAATGTGATGGTCGAACCCTCGAGACCAATCAACTCTCAGCAGCAGCCGGTTGTTTCTAACTCTTTGAGGCCTGTACCCACAAAGAAATCTCCTCCACCTATGCACCATCGCCAACATCGTTCTACAAGTCACGAAGGAGAACGTCACAGACATCCTAAGGTACCGCTATTACCACCGCCGCCTCTTCTTCAACAGAGACCCAAATCACCATTGTTACCCTTACCGAGTGAGCTACCCATCAGCCCCGAAACGGGACATCCATTGCTGGAAAATAATGGATCGGGAGAGAAAAGGCGATTATCTTCTACTACAAAGTCTTCCGGAGGAATGTCACGACCAGGTACTGCCAATTTTGAATTTGATAAGAAAAAGTCCTACCCTAGTACTAGCGTCAGCCCTCCAGCGGCCGTCAGTACCCCTCATAAACGCCCTAGCTCTTCCGGTAGAGCCTTATTAGCGACTCCTAATAAGGAGAAAAGGTTAGACTATCACCCCTCATCTACTTCTTCGTCATCTTCCTCATCCTCTAGTAGAAATCCTCAGGATAAAAATCGAAAATATAAAAAAGGACCGCGTATGAGGGGAGGTGGACATTTCTCTGGGTTTTAACTGTAATTGTAATTAACTTTGAATGAAACGGGAGTTATAAATTACTAAAAAAAAACAAAAAAACAAAAAATAAACAATTAGGAGCAAAGTTACGCGATAAATTGCCGGACTCCCGAGTAAATAAATTAGTAAGTAATTATAATGAAAATACTATTGTAAATATAACTTTCGACCACTTTAATTTCAAAACGAAAATATTAAAAATGTGTAAGAAATAAGAAATATTCTCCCCCCCCCCTTTAGTTTTCCCCCCTTATAAAAATGTTTCCATCTTCACTTCTTATCGGACTGTGTTATAAAATGATTCTGGCGTGTGTGTCAAGTCAAGTCAAGTCAAGTTAGTAAGTAATTGAACCTGTTAAGTGATTAATTACAAAGCTAGTAATTAAAGTACAGAAAATTAGGGAAATACAAATACAAACAATATTGTCTGGTATGAGTACGAAAGTATAGTGAGTGAGTGAGTGTTCGTTCAACGCAAAACCTATACCTTTTTTTTTTCTTTCGACAAATGGTATTGTTTTTTGAATTGACTCTCTGATTCGATTTTTGTCAATGGTATTGTCACTCCAGTCCTTTTTTTTTCTTTCTCTCTTCTTGTTAATTAACAAAATGCTATAGACACTCTTGTGTATGGTTTAAATAATAACAGTAAAAAAACAAACAAACAAAACAAAAAACATCCAAATGAAGATGTCCAATAACGTTCATATTGAATTGAAAAGTAAGAGTTTTTATACTTTTTCTTAAAAATTTTTAGATTTAAAATTATTTAGAGAGATTTTGTTTCAGTAATAAATTAAATTACCCGAGAGTTAAATGAAATTTACGTTATAATCGCCCCCCCCCCCTTAGATACTTAGTAATTAGTTCCAAGTTATATAGTTCGTAACTTCGTATATAAGAACAATTACAATCAATAGCCAAGGCTTATAATTTAGTTCAAGTTATATAGTTCGTAACTTCGTATATAAGAACAATTACATTCAATAGCCAAGGCTTATAATTTCTCACATTTATCTGGTATTATTATTATTAAACCAAAGTAGTGGTGCTTGAATATAATACAAATTAAGTCAAAATAAAAGTTAATGACGCATAACTGGTTTTGAATTTGATGGATTATCATTGATTTATTTTTTATGAAGTACTACTATTTTGGTTTAATCCAAATAGAAAATTTGAAATTCGCGCCTTTTTGATTGGAATAGTGTAAAGAGAAGTTAGAGAACGTCCACCCTTAAAAGGAATAAAGTTCAGGTAACATAACATTATACCTTAAAAGAACGGTCTTTTTCTGAATAAATAGGAAAAATATTAAAAAAAAAAGATAAATTATCTATTATTACGAAATAATTAGCATTTAATTAGTCTTAAAAACGAGGACTACTGCGCCATCCGCCATTGGTCTAGTGGCGTCTGCTAAACCAAAGGTCTTACGCCAACAGGATTGGTTGAATTCTCACAGGCTGAGAGACGCTAGGGTTCGGTTTAGCAGACGCCACTAAAGCAATGGCGGCACAGTAGTCCTCGTTTTAAGACTAATTATTTTGTAATAAGAGATCTTTTTTTTTTATTTATTTAGAAAAAGACGGTTTTTTTTTTTAAAGATAATGTTTTGTTACCTGAAAGGCGCCAATTTGAAAAAAAAAATTCTGATAGACATAAGGGGACCCCCATGGCCCACATTAGAAGGTTGACCTTATATGCGGCACACATTATTCCCATTAGAAGTTTGACCTTATATGGGGCACACATTTTTCCCATTAGTAGTTTGACCTTATATGGGGCACACATTTTTCCCATTAGTAGTTTGACCTTATATGGGGCACACATTTTTTCCCATTAGTAGTTTGACCTTATATGGGGCACACATTTTTCCCATTAGTAGTTTGACCTTATATGGGGCACACATTTTTTCCCATTAGTAGTTTGACCTTATATGGGGCACACATTTTTCCCATTAGTAGTTTGACCTTATATGGGGCACACATTTTTTCCCATTAGTAGTTTGACCTTATATGGGGCACACATTTTTTCCCATTAGTAGTTTGACCTTATATGGGGCACACATTTTTCCCATTAGAAGGTTGACCTTATTGAAGTATAGAACGTACTGAAGTGTGTTTAATTTGGGACACTTGAAGATTTGCAATAGAGCTATTTCAGAGGGGGTAATGGCTACGTCACCAATGCTATTTGCCCATAGAGAAAACCAATTTTCGTAGCAGATGAAATTTTTCCCCCACTGAAATAGCTCTATAGGATAGGAGTTGAATTACTTTATTTCATCATGGTGTTGCAACTACCATTATAATGATAAAAAAGTTATAGCCTTACTTTAAAGGAGATGATTTGATGTTTATTTACAATGATTAGTCATAATTATTACAATATTATAAAAGAAGTGATTTTTGTCGCGTTTTTGACATACAGTTTCCTTTGTACTAGGACACAAGAAGAGAGTTTAGGACATTTTGAGATTCTTCAAGGCCCAATCTCCTTATTGACTGAGGTTTCTGGTTCTTTCGGCTGAATCCGTTGTTGCTCAAGTTCCAACCAAGGGTCAACCAACATGGACGGATCTATGTATTTGTGTACATTGAAGCTTGTGTCAAATTGGTTTCTATTTCTATGATAGCCTCTCTGATGACCCTGTGTGATTTAGTATTCAAAGAAAAACATTCGAGAGACTCTTAGCAAAAAAAAAAATAAATAGTTAATAAAGTCGCGATTTATACTGTACACAAATTCAGTAAGAGTTTTATAAAAAAAAGTGTGAAAATTCGCGACTCAAAGCTCAAGACTTCACACCAAATTAACACGTAAAGGTGAGAAACATTTCTTAATTATGTGCCTAGAATAATAATTTTAAATAATTTATTGAATTGTTTGTGGTCACAAATGTTAGGATTAAAAAAATTATATTATTAGGTTGATTTTTTGAATTCTTAACAAGTAATGGCAGCCCTCTGCCTTCGACTGTATTAATCTCTATGGGGAAATAACATGGGGTGCCATTAGTCTATATGTGGAATTATGTTACGCGACTAAATACCCTTGAAAAGATATTTATTTTACCCTATAAGAACCACCGCTGTTTGAACGTGGTGAAAAATGTCTTTGCGGACTATAGTTGGGAGAACTTGACCATTGTGGGTTGAATGATCGGTTTCTTTGATATGGACTTCTATTTTCGAAGTTGTTAGGCCTTGGCGAATAATGTTGAAACGGAGATGGAAAGCGTCCTTGCGCCGGTGATGAAGTGTGTTGAGGAGAAAAATATCCCGAATAATTACCTCTTTGATTACTATCCATTGTTAAAATATTATCTAAGAAACTTCAGTACAACTAAATTATAATTAATGTACTTCATGTAAAACGTAAGAAAAACATCGTGAAGGGAGCGGCCATTTTTATTACCATCCATCGCGTCTTTCAGCGTCAAAAACCTTTTTAACCGGTTCAGTTTTTTTAAGGTGGTTAGATATTTCGGTTATACCCACTGAACGCGCTTTTCAGTATGTCCAAACTCCAAAGAGAATAAAGGAGAGGAGTGGAAGCTTCTGAAAAATTCTAATTGCCAAACATGTACTCCTGCAATCGGGCCCGGTTATGAAGTTACGCTTTTAAGTAAAATAATTAATTAATGTTTTTATTGTATTTTATAAGAAATTTATTCATCAGATTGGTAAGAAACGTCTTGATTTTTTTGCGTGGTTTAGGGTGTAAAATTTTTAATAATATAAAAAGAAAATCGTATTTTTTGGAGAATAGTTCGGGTCCTCGGGAGTGGGTCTGGTTTGGGTTGTTGACCATTTGGGTGGTCTCAGGCACCGCCTCCTTCAGATAATAATCAAGTGATTTGTTCAAATTGAGTCATAAATCAACAGCAAGGTTGTAGAAGGGGGACACAAAACCAATAAACCATCATTATATTTATGGAGGGCTATGACATGAATTCTCTGCGGGCTTTCTTCTGGAATCAGGGGAGACGGGGGGGGGGATAAGTGTCTATTTTAATCCATTATGAAAGAGATCCACGGTCCACCCATATTTATCGCCTATTCTGAGGGACAACTTTGGTTCTATATAGGGTGCTAACAGTTCTGACCCTGAAACGTCACATCCTTCTATCTCTTACTGAAGTTTCATCCCCCCTAACGATTGGAAGTAGTATTCTACGCGCAAAATTGCCAACCAGAGAGGGGCTGCGTGATGTCAGACTATCTCTTCCCCCTAGTCAGTTGTTAGCTCATGACATGACTCATTTCATACATTAGAAAAAAAATGTCAAAATGGTGGAGGCGTGATCTTATGGGATAAACGCAAAGGTGGATTCTGAAGTCCCAGTCCCACCACTACTTAACCCATTTTAAGCTTATGGAAAGGGGCTGGAACAAACGGGAATCCTTATAAGGGCAATTTCATTGTATCATTCTCATTGGCAATAGGCTTAACATTTATGTGGCTTCTCCAGTTAAATATTTCGCAAAATACCCCCCAATCTTAAGATCAATACCATTTCCTCTTTATAGAATGCCTAACCAAGTTGAGCTATGCGGGCTTCAATCGTTTTTGAAAGCGATTTTACTGGCCTCGGAGAAAGCTGCCAATATCGCTAGATGTTGTAGGGCAGAGAAAGACCTCTTTGCCCTACTTGTACAAGAAAAATCCGAGGACCAGAAAAATTCCCGATTTATTCAAGATTTTAAAACATTGGCTGATGTCTTAGTCCAAGAAACCATCAAACATGATTTGCAAAGTCAAGTAGGTAATTTTAAATCTTCTAGGCTCTTTATTAAAAGAATTGTAAGTCTTAACAAACGAAACGTCTTTGTTGTTTTAGTTTCCTGGCATTGGTCAAAGAGTTTTTGGAGAGGAATCAAATCTTTTTACAAATACATTGGGAGAAACCATTTGCGTTAAAATACTCGCTTCCGAGGCAGATACAGCCACTCTACTATGCAAAGTTTTAGACGGAAATGAAAATGTTGCCTCGGTTTTGGCCAAAACAATTTTCACAGAGGCAACGTGTAGCCATGATCTCACATCTATTGATAGAGATGTAAACTTAACTGAATTAGGAGTTTGGATTGATCCAATTGGTGGGTTTCGCATCTTATAGCGTTTTCCTTTGTGGTCGCCCGAGAGCGCTCCGTGATCGCTCCATATTTTCGTGATACGTCATCGCTGGACCGAATGAAGTTGCTCCCAATGAAAGACAAAAGTTTTTTTCAGAGCGGTTTTGTGACGTCATCAGGCGCTCCATTTTGGTCGCTCCGTCTCTAGAGTCGGAGCGGTTGGGATCAATCCGGGAGCAAATCGGGAGGGAGCGACTGGCTCAATATGTAAGACGCGCCTCCGTCTCGGAGCAGCTCGTTTTTTACCAATGAAAGACGATTTTTTTTTCG
>JAEQBA010002691.1:0-142814 GCA_019434445.1 Phalangium opilio
TTTCTTTAACTCCAGTAGTCAATATTCCTAAATAATGCACGGAGCATGAGAGAAATGGGCAGAGTGAATAACCATGGAGGAGGGAAGTTTATCCTGGAGTAGAAATATTCTATATAGTGCTAATACAAAAGGGCCCTTCCCACATTAATAAATCAAAAGTGGCTCAAAAATTCCAATGAAGGCGAGAACACTCACAATTTACCCCCACAAAAAAGGAAACAATGGTTTGGTGCGGAAACGTCTGCACTGGTTGCACTGAGAGCAAAAAGGAGCACCCGGACAAACCCTACGCCATTGCGGCGTTGCACCAAGCTTCATCTCTCTAGAGAGAGAGAGAGAGGGCGAAGGCAGGGAGGGAGACTGCATATAGAGCATCCTGCAGCAGAAATAAAGCTATGCCCCAGGCCAGGATGCGAAAGTAAAGGGGATTGAAATTGCCTATGATAGATTCTATTCGGTGCTGTGTAGGTCCGGGGCCCCCCGAAAACTAAAGGGTGCTAGCCAAGATAGAGCTTAGAGGGGATGAAAGAGGGGAAAGGGGTTCTTAATTATCTGCTGGTGGAAACAATTCGCTTCTCATTCCGGCGGAAAAGAGAGAGAGTGAGACATAGAAATGTCTTCATCACTATGCCTTGGTCCGTACCCTTACACACACCACATCAGCCAAGAAGATAGGCCAAGTCACTTCCTATGAGAATCAGATCCTGGATATTATTCTATCCAATAGAACAAGGAAGGCAGACTAGCCATGCTTGGTCAATCTCAATTATATTATACTATATTTAGATTTTACTAAATTAAAAGTTTAATACTGGACTAGCGTAATCATCGGCGGTAACTTATGGCTGGCTATACCTAATGATTAATTAGAGATTATGTATGAAGAATTTTTACATAGTGAATAATCAACATTGCACCTTGCGCCAGCCTAGGAACTCGCGTTGTCTATTAACCAATGGCATGACAGTTAAAAAGACGCTTATCAGACTTACCAGTCTTGACGGATATTAAGTTTTCAAGCCAGGTATACCCACAAAACCCGCATAGAAACTAACTAACATGGGAGATACGGAGCCAAACATGATTCCTAGTAGCTGTATGTATTCCTGAATAAGTGTCAGTATACATCTAAATGATCCGAATATAGCGTGTAAAAACATTAATTAGGCTTTCAATGTTGTTTTTTTCCTCGCTAATTAATACAGAACAACTAACTTTTGTTTAACTTCTAGAAAATATAACTGATCATTCGTTACATTCTTCTACAGTTAATCAAACTTGTTAAGTCGAACACATAAAATTTACTGAAATCTAATTAAATTCTCATAGGCTCTAATATTAATTACAACACATATCATCAAATACCGCAAATTAATTTTCACCATAGCACCTAAAAACTCCCTATTGTAATAAGACCCCGTGCAAATTGAACACCCGCAATTCTAGACTAATTTGAATAATATCCCAATTTGAAATGGGTATCTTCGCGCTTTACCCCTTTGAGTCAGTTCAAATTTCAACGTTACTCAAAATAGTACAACGATACCTTATTTAACTCTTTTTACCCATAAATGCGAAAGGGGTGAAATCAACACCTACAGAACCAAAATGCCCTGGGGGGGGGGGGAGGGGGGTCTTTGGTTGTTCTCCCAAGTCATACCATGATGAGAGAATTAATTATAGACAACGGGGGCTGGGCTTTTCAACCAACTAAAGTGTGGATGGAAAACATACGTGAAATGGTTTTACACGCGCATGAGACTAAAAGGGATGGGTGTTCACCGGTGCTTAACAACAGTATAGGTAAAGTTGAATTACAATATAGGAATTCGGAAATAGAACCCGAGCGCGGAAGTGTAAGCTTTTACAAAGAGAGAGAGAAAGGTTAGAAAACGCGTTAATAGAAGCGGCGTTGTCCGGAAACGAGAGTCGAATTACGCAATCTAGCATTTGGGCCCCCTTACTATATCTCTCTCTCACCCCTTTTGCCCAAAACCCTTCCAGCGATCGAAACTATGGGATCCTTAAATAGATTAACTCGAAGTGTTGACTTCCTTATCTTTCCTCAAGAAGAACTATTGAAAGAACAGTTGTTATAACATAACAGCATAAGTGATACTTTACTTCGTAATGCTAGAGACTTACAGCTCGAGCTACTTCTAGCAGAACGACAGGCGAGAATTGAAGTACTACACTCGGTTGGTTAGTTTTGCGGGACTTCCATCTTGTTATTATTTAGTCTGCATTACTAAGCCTTTGACAGCGCCAAAACCAGGCGTGGCTTTACCAGGATGAGGGGGGAGTATGCGAAATCTGAGAGAAATAGGCGCGCTAACTGTGGAACAGTTCAGGTTCGGTGGAACGCCAAAATGGGTGAGGAATACTCGGGAAAATGGCGGGCAGTCTACTTCAGAACGAATCATGAAGACCGCCCGTCACTTTTCCGAGTATTCCGCCCCCATTTCTAGCGTCCCACTGGACCTGAACTGTTCCACAGTTAGAGCGCCTATTTCTCTCAGATTACGAGAATCTATGACCTACTTCAATCACTTCATGACAAGCTCCAGTTTGTAACCAGTGACAAACTTATGGATGGAACATATCTTAAAAACTTATGGTTGTATATATATATATATAATAATATATATTACCGAGTGTTAAAATTACCATGTTTAATAACTTTCAATATTAATCTGTTTCTAAAGGCATCATTCTCCCATCCAATTCCCCTTTTGCTTAAAATGCGAATTGATTATTCGACTATTAGTCTAACCGTGAGGGAGAAGGGCCGGATTGGCGAGAGAAAGCGAAGGGGGAGAGAGAGAGTGAGAGTTACTGGACGTAACATTCCCCCATCACAAATTCGTTTAATTAGGGAATTTTCGGCAGTCGACCGAATAAACCGGAATCATTCATCAACTACTATTAAGGCGCGGGGTGGCGAGAATTTGGATTGGCTAGACCATGTGGAACAAATTTACAACCATAATTCTTTCGTCAACTAAAATTAGGTACATAACACATACAAGGTAAGCTAGACGTACAAATGAAGGCAACAAAACCGCGAAACTTGCGTGCAAAACTAGGAGATATAAATATCATTAATTTCAAATGTACTCCTATATACAGAATAGTGTTTGTTATCTGTCTCGCCTTTAAAAACTGTTTCAACTTTAATAAAACGATATTAAAATATTAATTATTAAATACACTTTAATAAAGTTTATCTTTAAATTGGAATATACGGATTGCCTCGAATATGGATTAAATTGGTGTCAGAAAGAATAGGTGACATTCTGATATAATAGATCTGCTAAAAGTTAAAGGATGACATGTTCTTTAATTGTGTCGAACTTAGTGGGAAAGTGTCAATGAACATGGGGTGTACAACGTTTAATTACGAAGATATGTGCTCATAACATTGATGGGCCCATAAACAAGAAATATATAGCTTAATTGACCAGCGTGGGCGCATTTCTACCAATTAAATAGTACACTTCAAGGTTCAATAACAATCTAAGATTGAAGACCACAGAAGGCTGATATGCCTTACTCCATATTTGCGACTAATTCTTTTGTTTTAGGGGGCAATCAATGTTTGGTAGCACATATCTCCGTACGTAACTAAACATTGCAGACACCATGTTCCATGTCACATTCCATTCAATTTGACCCAAAGGACACATATATCCTTTCATAAACACCCTGAACCCGTAACTTATCTTCATTTGCAATTACACCAATAAAATCAAACCGTTCTCCACTTTTATAAAGCAACTACAAGTATAGTCCAGAAATCCGACGCAATAAACTTCACTAAAATAATCAATACAATATCATAGAATAAATCAATTAAGAATGATGTTAGAAGGTTAGTGACTTAATGGCGTAGGAGAGAGATTAGAGACAATAAATCAGTAACGATCTCTCTTAAGACGTTAGGCGTACGTACAACGCGCCATTAGATACCCAGCGCCATTATATGTACAACCGTAATCAAAGATATTTAACCCTTTCAGGGTTTCCTTATTCGACAACCAATAGGGAATAACCCGGAAGAATCTGGAATCTACCTGCGATTCTTCAAATCCCGCACGGCGTAGGTACGATACCTTTTGAGAGACTGGTGATCTCTCAATTGCGCGGGGAAAAAAGGTATAAGACATGGATGGCGCGTAACAGCTAGCGCGTGCTGGGAGATAAGAAATCAACCAAGCGGAAAACGCGACTCTAGCACGAGGGAGGACTTGCTGCCTTGCATGATTGCAATAATTGCCAGAGTGGGTCGCCTTTGCCATGTACTTTCAAAAGAAGAAAATATCCATAAATAAACGTACAACGAAAGTATATGATCTTGAAGACATAGAAACGATCCACTTCCGTTTAAAAAGCTTAGGAAATTGACCTTCACCTTTATCGTCGTCGACCTAGGTGCATGTTTCGCGTTAAAATATACTCTAAACAAACGCGTTAAGCCTAGTTTGAAATTTATTCACAAGATTATGTCACGTGTCTTTAGATGAGTCAACTTGAGTTGAGTAAACTAGTTAGGTCGTGGGGACACAAGTTGGACAAGTTCAACGACCAAATTAAAAAGATATCACTGACCAACTTTTGCTGACCCATCTAGTCTGAAAAATCTAACTCCTATTGGCTAATTAAACAGATTCTGGTTACATTTTTGAGTTAATGTATTTCAATCATGCAGCACGTGCCAATATCACGCGGGGTTTCATGTCCCCCCTCCCCGCCCTATCCAGCTACCACCCCACCCCCCAAAGAGAGCCCGCGAGTTGCAAGGACCAAGATGCCTATATCGTTTTCTTCCGTCTTGAACTTCTTTCCCTCTTGATGCAGAGAGAGAGAGAAAGAGAGAGATGGCTAAGGCCCAACAATCTCCCGCGGAGAAAATACCCCCGTGGATAAACATTTTATACCTTCTACCCTCGTACGCTTACTAAGGTCGCTATCATTCTTAGTTTGCGTCTAAAACAAAGGTGGAATAAGAGCACACCACTACACGAATCGGACCGGCATACACAGAGGTTCAACAGAAGTTTATGCCTTGATGTAGGCCTAATGTTCTTTGCCTTATAGTCTCGTGATAACTGATAAAGATTCCCAAGAAGTTTCACACAGAGATATCTCAAGAACGTTGGTTGCTTGACCTCTTAATGTATTTTTCAATATCTCAGTGTGAAACTCGCTTTAAATCGTCATATCCCTGTAATCACGGTTTAGTCGATAAGATAATTTTTAATCTAAAAGGGTGTGTACGCGCCTTAAGTTTTAACCAGGGATAGATTTAATTTTAGAAGCAGGAATGGAGAACGGTTAGTATTTACTTCAGTCCGACTCATAGACAACCCAGTATAGAGCCCCTCCCTCCAACACGTATAACGAAAAGTTTAAATTATCTTATTGGCTCACTTAAACTACGTTTTGATGACGTTGCTGACGGGGACGGCGAAAAATACGTAATTCCATTTTACTTCTGTCGCTATGTCCCGCCTCTTCTTTCATACCCCTACGTCCCGTGGAAGGGGTTCGGGACTTTGACGCGCGCCCAGATTACTCTGTTCTCCATTCCTACTTCTAAAATTAAATCTATTCCTGTTTTAACCTTAAACTAATATACTAATACTACAATTTAAGGTAGAGATTTTTAAAAGTTTACTCGAGTTAAGTTTGTTAAAATGAATTTTACAATATAGCGAAAGCTACGGCGTATTGATATACAACCCGATTAGAAATGAAAGTAGATTTGGTATACCTATACCTCCCGCCTGCATGTTGGTTTATCCGTAAGTAATTTATGGAATAGTCCATTTGCATTTAAATAACACGTTTTCTTGGAGAAGTTTCAGTTAAAAACGTATTATAATAAACAGGAGCTCAAATTGGAGTGACTGAATATTATACTACAAAATACAAACTTCAGAAGCGTGCATGCACTCAAGCGTAAGGTAGCGGAAAACCTAAATGGTGTGGTACGATAACAATAGAGCATACTCGGCATGAATCTATCCTATATCTCTTTTGTTCTAAGCATTTTCTAGGACTAGGTCTTGGCAATTATAATCTTCTATTCTCTCTCGGGGATCCCAAAGAGAAAAGGGAAAACTTTTAGATCCCTTTGGTGAGGTTTTACTAGCGGATATTAATTAACCGACTTTTGGGATAGAATTTTCCTAACTCCGACCTGACGACCCTCTGTGTGTGTTTAAGGTTATGATAGCGGGCGGGTACACTATAGCTACGCCAAACTTTTAATGGACTTTCTCCTCATACCAGGAATACATAAAACTAATAAGAATCATTATTCCATCATATATAACCCATGTTAATATGATCCATGCTGGTTTTGTGGGTAGGTAGGTATACCGGACTTGAGAACTTACTGTCCTTCACGATTCATAATTCTGATGGCGTCTATCTAACACTGTGATTTCATTGGTTCGTAACAACGAAAGGTGCAACGTGCAGCGAAATAGATTATAAATTCGCGAGGTAAAATTCCTCATACATAATCAGGGTTCATACAACTTTTGGAAAACAAATTTCTCTGAGATTTTCAGGCTTTTCCCCATATACTTCCCTGAGATTTTCAGGCTTTTCCCCATATACTTCCCTGAGTTTTCCAGGTTTTTCCCGTATATGGAGTATCCTATGGAGCGAATGTTAACGAAGGAAAGGTGGGGGGCAAATAGGAATATTACATAATCAAAGGACATCCCCGTATCTCTAATATAACCAGAGTTATGAGCCTCCAAAATTTAGTGTAATGTTAATCCTATGGAGGGTATGTTTACGGACTTTTTGCTTAATTACTCGGCCTCTGTTTGACGAAAATTTCCCCGAATTTTACTAAAAATTCCAAATTTCCCTGAATTTTACCTGAGGTTTTTGTCAACTATTTATTTCCCTGATTTTTCCAGGTTTGTATGAACCCTGATAATTATTAGTCTAGCTATCTCCACATACAAAATTAGCCTAGATACGTTGAGAAAAATGGATGTAGCGCAAAGATTCCTAGTAGCTGTATGAATTCCCATTCCATACTAATAAATTGGTTTAAACATAAACGTTTTTAGACAAAGTTTTTTGTTCTAGCTTAATTGACCTAGAAATGGAATATGAGTTTAAAAAATCCCTTTTGTTGTTTTTTGGGTAAATAATTTTTCGTAACGCCTGGCTTGATTTTTAAAACGAAATAACTATGGGGTAATGAACTAAAACTAATGTATACAACGAAACACACATTATAGTTGACAAAGTGAAGGAAGTTTTCCTCTCTTTTTTCTTTGTTTTTTAGGGCAAATATTTGAACTTTTTTATGTTATACTCGTTAACTCCAATTCAAGGGGAGTTCGCTTGAACTGGAGTTAAGGATTTATGGTCTAAAGAATTCAAATAAAAGGCGCGCATGGGGAAGTATCCATTACATTAGTATTTAGGTATCTATGATTGGAATGTTAAGGTAAAATAGTTAATTCAATGTTTCGGTTTAATATGAACTACTATATCGAAAAGAAAACACATGGAATTTGTTTTTCTTTTCACAATTTGGAGTTTTAAATGATACACCTGAAGTTAATTGCACTGGTATTACATTAAATCCTAATTAAAACCATGGATAATGTTCATTAAAGGGGCTATAGAAATTTTATTCTCCGTTTTTAAACTTTAACTGCGCATGCGCTTCAGGACAGGGTTGCCACTCCAGTAATTCGTTATTAGATCATCTCCTGTATGTATACAGGTTTGTAACTGAATGATAATTACTGAATCGAACACAGAATTCTACAATTGCTTATCAGTCTGTTGTTGTATCTATAGATAGCGGTTGACTTGCACACGTCACAAATGACTGGCAACACTTGTATTCAGAACACAATCTATTCAAACCTACAATTCCATGGTCACGTTAAGCCTAACGAAATTTATTATAAAAAAATAGAACAATGTAGAACAATGTAAAATAATGTCAAAAGGAAATCCGTTCTTTAGGTCTGATTTTTCCAAAAAAATGAATAAATAAATAAAATTTAGTTTTATAAAATATGAAATTCCACAGAAAATATCAAGGTCATAGACCCAGGTCAATAATGGAGCGATAATATTATAAAAAATAATAATTTCAAATATACAATAGCACGTATACGTTGGGGAATTACACCCCCCCCCCCAATATCTCCCTGACAAAAGTCTACAATCCAACTGGTGGTAACCGCATAATACCCTATAGAGAGAGGGGAGAACCAAGGGTACCCTGAAGTTACCCGCGACTAACAAATGGGAAATATTATGGTACCCCTACCTTAGCCAATACTGTAAACTAACGATGTATTTATGTATATAACCCCCAAAGCCTAGCACAGAGTAGTGTCACTCCATGTTAACTTCCTATAGAATGGTACATAGTTAAAGGCATATCAGTGCCATTACTCTATTATAAAATCGAAAGAACTATAATGTATGTTATGGACCACGATACGAATTTTTGCGCCCAAATACGCTGCTATACAAGAATAATAATGAAAGTAAAAAAAATATCCCAGCTGTTATGGCTGCATGACTCACCTTAAATTATTCCAACGGTTTCTTCTATTATACTCGCGCCGCGATTAAAAGAAAAAAATGTATTTTTTCTCGTCAGCAAAAACGCGACTGGTAAATTATTTTTCTTAGTTCCTCTACACTGCAGCAAGCAAGTCCGTCGAATAATAAATAATTAAAAATAATTTAGTTTCTACAGAAATTATTAAAAACTCCTTACACTCTCCCTTCTAAGTAAAAAACTAAAATTAAAATGAGTAATTTTCAGTTTGAGTTAGATACCGATAACGGAAGTCGAACTTGACTTTGTTGTTATGTTTTTTTACTGACGGGAAGTTTCAAAAAAATTGCGCAAAAAGTGTCAGAAAAAGGGCGCGAAATTCTTATCAAAACCGGAAGATGAACAGAAGGTTGCGATAGTTGTTAACTTTTAAAACGTAATCGAACCAACCACGGCCAACTCCGTTTTGTTCCGTTCCGTTCCGTTTCCGAGGTGTGGGGAAAAATGCGGCAAAGGTTATATTAGTCCTTGGTACGCGAGGAGAGCAATGAGAGAGCGAGAGAGAGATCCGAGTCGACAGAAACCCGAAGCTAGACTGACGACGGAGCAAAGTATGAAGCCTCCGTCCGTTGCAGCACAATTTTCCCGCCTACGTTTTGGGATTGGGAATGCATGGATGAAGGGGGAAGAGGAGAGGGGGTTGAGGGGAGGGTGGGATATTGTGTTCTCCGTGCATGCCCGCTAGTACCAAGGCCTAGTACTACAATACGGAGAGTCAGAGAGCCGCGCAACGCTAGAGAATGGAATAGGATGAGAACAGAGATGAGATGAGATGAGGGAAGAAGGGATGCTCCAACATCCCTTCTCTCATCTTCTCCCGCGTCTAAACTCAAAGCAAAAATGTCATATCTCTATTTTTTATGTAATAAAAAATGCTTGGATAAGGGCATTCATTCATTCAGTTGTTCCCCAAATTAATTTGTTTATTTTAAGTCTATGTAGAAAATAGGTGATATTTTGAGTGAGTCGTTAGGGGAGCTTGGGTTTATAGTAATGAATTAAATCAGAAGAGGATAATAGAAGAAGTGTGACACTCTCTGTATCCTCTTAATACTTTAGTTATGTAACATGATTCTTCCCAGACTAGGGAGTCCGGGCCTTTTTGTTTGCTCTCCAGCTCATCAAACTTCAGATGGGCATACATCGCACCGTGCAGGGTGAATTCTATAATTGTTTGGTATTTACTAAATCCTCGGCAATCAATTAACCCACAAACCTTGATTGTCTTGACATGGCACAAAAATACATCCACAAGTGCTTGCTCCTTGGCAAATAGTTAAGCGCTAATAGATATGGTAATGATGAGGGAACTATTTATCGCGATAGGTAATTAATAAACACGTTGATGGCTATTTCTTTGTTCTGGGGTCAAATATAGAATCCAAGTGGTACCAGTACTAAGCCTTTTTCTATCCGGTGACCTTCCCTTGGAAGAAAACCCAGGAAAATTTCTCTTAAACATAAGTTATAGCATAATGGCGCTAAACGTCACAATTACAGAGCATCCGAAGGCTGGCGAGGCCCGAGCACACTCGGGATGATGCGAGTATGGAGCATGCAGCGGCTTTTGGATCTATGGGATGGAATATAGAACCGGGATGCGATGATTCACGCTTCTGATTCACGAAATTTCTTTTTTTTTATCAAAAATAGGAGGAGGAGAACGATTCATTGTCGAATTTATTAAAAGGAATGGGCTAAACTGTATAGGGATCCTACCACCACCACCGAGGAACGCACTTCTATATAGCCGCGGGGTGCGAAAAAGGCAAAATTTCAGAGCTCATCTATATAGAGCATGCAAAAATCGAATTTATATCTATATATATTTTTCGGGGATTCTAGCTAGCTGCTCCATAAGCAAAAGGGGTCCGTATTTCGCCCAACCTCATACATTGTGCCCCATTGATGCCAAAATACAGGGTGCTCATGTTACAAAAAGAGAGAGGGTAATTATGGGACCGAATTGTAGTGGGAAGCATGGTTCTTTGGAAAATAAATTTTGAGTCGACAATTGTACCGATTTTGCCACAAGTGGTCACCTCCTAAACAAGTTACATGAACATTGGAGTGTTTTAAGGATGACCCCTTAAAATCAACGTAAGAAACTGAACACACAATTATTTCTAATTTAATTAAGAGGTAATTTTCCATAAAACACTCAAATCATAACTCGTAAACAGTGTCCTTTGTGGCAAAAATTGGTCATAAAAGTTACATTTTTTCATTTTCGACATTTAAAAATTGATTTCCCACGTAACCAAGCCACTGTTCTTCGTTCCTATCACCTTCCATACTTGGAACACTCATGTTCATCCCTAAAACACTCCCAATCATAACTTGGAAACGGTTTCCCTTGTAACAAAATCGGTCATAGAAGTCACACTTTTGTGAAGTCAAAATTGATTTCCCATGCACTGAACCCTCCCTCCTTTTTTTGTAACAACACCCTGTACATAGTTAAGAGGCTTATCTTCCGTCCATCCACCCTGCAGTACTCGATCCGCGTGGTGAAAATCCCTAGGATTAAAAAGCCTATTTGTTACAGAGTGCACTGGAATCGCGCCGGATGAAGTTTGAATATTTTTTTTCTAACTGCGCCATAGATACCTTTTCTTTTTTCCCTTTTATCAAGGGCCTGAAATTTTTATTCTAAATCCTTAACACGTTCAATGGAGAGGAAAGACTATTGGATAAGAGTAGATGCGCGGGAAAAGAGAGAGAGAGAGAGAGAGAGCGCGCAGCAAAGTGAGAGAGAGGGTTACACTCGTGAAAATGCAGAAGCGATAGATCTACTTCAATTTGTAGGGAGGGAATTATTGATGGATAAGTCAAAAAATGGTTTCGTGGCCGGCTTTTTCATTTCATTTTTAAATCTTTGCTTTCTCATCGGAATTTCGGCGGCTGAAAAACATTTTGGAGATTAAAATTTTTCTAGAAGGGTGAAAAAATAGGCTTTGTGGTTGAAAGATGGTTGCCATTTTTTTATATATGTGGGTTGAAAAAGAAAACATATGGTTTTGAAGTTTAATTTTCCTAAGGGGGAATCTCTGGATTTAAATTAACATTTGATAAGATGATTAAGGGTGTGGGTTTTAATTGGGTCAAGGGGTTAGGGAGTTATTAGTAATTAAGGAAAAATCTACGGAGACTCTCATAGAGAGATTTTTAAAAACATGAGAGACCAAGGCTTAAAGAGATTTTCATCATAATCAGCAATAGAACTTTTTCTAAAGTGGCGGGGAGAGACCTGCGTTTGAGCACCTTGTTTTTTTGTAGACAACAAAGGCGTTAGAGAACAATATGAACAAAATTTAATGGACTAGTAACGGTGATGTCCTATAACGTATTTGTTGTCCAACTACCGCAAACGCTAGAGTGATTTTTAATCATGGGACCATGCAGGGCTAAAGAAGAATCTTCATAATAAATAAACTATTCCAATAATTCCTGAAGAGAAGCTTAAACACCACAGAGGCGTGGGAGGTCACCTTCTTGGGCTATTAGTTTGCCAACTGGCGCCAGCCAAGAAGCACCACTAGAGGCAGGCAGCGCAAGTTGGCTAGCCTAGCCTTCCTCCGCGTGTTGGGCCCCGTCTGGGAAATAACTTAAGAGGGAGGCTTAACGCCTGTGCCTTGGTTTCTCTACAAGTCTTTAATGGAATAGTCTATCATCATAAAAAAGAACGGTAAATAAAGTACATCCAACCTTTCTAAACAACTCCACTATAGAATCATTCGATGGTACTAATGGAAGGGAAGGAGGAAGTAGTAAAGTACATCTAAAATCATTTCTTCAATGGGGATGTGAGGTCCCATTGCAGAATCATCAATATTGGCATCACCTCAGAATCAACTCCCGATAACACTTCAATACGACAAGCAATATAAAAAATAATAAAAAACGTAAATCGATTTATCAAAAAAATAACCAGCATTTTCCCAGAGTTATTTTTATTTAACAGAGAGGAGATTCCGTTAGGAGAAAGAAACGGAAGGAACAGTGTGAGAGAGAAAGAGAGAATATATAGAGAGAGAAAGAGAGAAAATAGAGAGAGAGAGAGAAAAGGCGTATACAACTCATGCAGGGGAGTGGAAGAGATGAAATAAAACAAGTATAGATTAAACCGAAGTCAATCATAAAATTTACACACCATTAATCGATTAATTCAGAGATTTTGTGGTAAAAGCTAGACTAATCATAATATATGACGAATTTTAACTCGCGAATAAGCTATCTTGCAGCGCGTTGCACCTTGCGCACGCCTAGGAACAGGCGTTGCTACCAACAAATGAAATCACAGTTAGAAAGAAGCCATCAGAATTATGAAGTGTGACGGATAGTAGGCGGGCCACAAAACCCGCATAGAAATCAACATGGGAGCATAATGATTCCGATTAGCGGTATGTATTCCTCCAGAGGTCCACCAATTTTAACCCGCTACTTAGGGGCGGGTTAGTGTTTATTTCCATCTAACTTCTTCTAAATTCAATTACCACTTCCCATAATCCCAAGAGAGACAAATCTCCTAGACAAACACCATGCATACCCACAATTTTTGGGGAACAAGATTTTAAACTTTAGGATAATATACTTCCATGGAATAGAAGCATACACATATACGCAGCTAGTATTTTAGCCCAAAGTCCAGATGTTGGTAGCATTATTTGGCCCAAACATTGTATTAGAGTACACAGAGATATTTTTCGCGAATTTCGCCAGTATGAAGCTCAATCAAGCATTGCTGGTCGCGGCAGGGATAGGAGAGGACATAAGCTCTGACTATAGCGAAACTCAATCGGTGGTAAATACTTGTACAATTCGAGAATAATAAAAACCCTCCCACATTATCATTTTTTTTATAAGATGCGAGATTAAAAGAGAAAAATTTCCTCAATGAAGCATTTAAAAATAAAGAATATGAGACCCCACCCCCCGGGCCCGTATCCTGGTTTTTTTTTCTTTTACTACATTATAAACCTTACATGGGTTTGTACCATAAGTTTATAAGATATGTTCCTACCATAAGTATGACACTACCTATACTTCATAATGCTACTGAGAGACTTACAGCTCGAGCTATAAGTTCTAGAAGAATGTAAAGCTAGAATTGAAGTACTACACTCGGTTAGTTAGTTTTGCAGGACTTCCTTATAGGTCCTATTTAGTCTGCATTACTAAGCCTTTGACAGCCCCAAAAACCAGCAGGCGTCGCTTTACCTCGAATCTATGACCTACCTCATTCACTTCATGACAAGCTCCAGTTTGTAACCATTGACAAACTTACGGATGAAACATATCTTACGAACTTATGGTTTCTACTAATACTAATACATCATTTAATATAATCCACTAAAAAATATAGTTACTGAACCATAGTATTGCGATATCCATTTTGGTTAGGTCTATGCTGGGACTCCATAGGAATTCAAGTATTTGAAGTGTAAAAAATAACCTTAAAAAAAAACTTACAGAGAGAGAAAAAAGGAGGGATAGGTCTGTGTGTATATGAAAATAGGTCCCGAAGGAGAAGCCCAGCACTGCACCATCACCCATAGTAGAAGCCAACCAGGGGTACGAGGGCCTATATACACTCTAATTCTATACATTCCAGAATATTTTTTTATATTGATTTCAAAGAGAACGTTCTTTCTTATAACGGAACGGTGTGTAGAGTTGAGGATGGGGGGTTTCTCCTTTTATTTAAGGTGCCACCGTGCAGGCAAGGGCGGCGAGCCTCGGCCCATACCGAATCGAAATATTGATTCACGACAACGAGTGGGGCAAAAAGATGGTTGGGCAAGACTTGCCCTAGCTTCCTTCCATCAACCATCTAACCCTACTACAGAGGTTTTTCATTCTATACGACGAAAAACGCGGGACTAAAGGGCGGGAAAAAAAGAGCGCCAAAAGATTTCTCTTTCTTTATATAAGTCTTATTTGTACTTCTCTTAAAAAATTCCAAAGAAAACTGTATATACTTTATCTCTAAACAGAAACCCAATAGTGGATGTATATTTATATTGGACATATTAAAGGGGTATAGTCTGCTACTACGGACTATCTCGTGACGTCACACAATCCCATCTCTTACCTCGGTTTTGGCAACCATATTGGTAGTCGTCAGCGCTAAGGCCATACAATTTAAATTATACCAATATTGACGTCACGTCCCCTTAGCTCCTCCCCTTTCGGTACCATTCTATACCGTCCGAGAAAGGCCGCGTTGAAACAGTTCTCCATTTATGGGATAGTTAAGTATACTAGAGTTCAATGGATGGTGGCTAAAGCAATCAAGTTGTAAGCCAACGTTGAATGCATCTCATTCATCTCTTAATGCAAAAGACTTATATTGGTTTAATAGACCCTTCCATAAATTACTTGCAGAGAAACAAACACACAGACGGCAACTTTAGGTTATTTCCCTGGCACCAACCAAGAGCCAACACCAAACGGAGTTCATCCGAGTTCACTACAAGCGAAGGGAGTTTGCAGCGGTGCTTCTTGGGCCAGGTAAATAACCAACCCAAGAAGATGACCTCATCAGCCCCTATGGTGTTTACTTCTCTACTAGCAGTAGAGCCTTGCAGCAAGAGAAAGGTTTCAAGGGACGTTCCCTGGCAGAATGTCCCTTCATAGATGAGACACTTTTAGTAAGTACTTCAACTTGAAGACTTCTATACTTGTGTCTAAGAAGGAATTGCCAAACCATATTTCGGGCTTCGCCATAACTTCAATAAAGATTTTTTTATTTATTCCTTCTAACTTTTACTTTTCAGGCACCGTTTTACAGTTTTTTCTTCTCTTCAAAAAGAGTGTGTATTCTTCGCATTGAAAACCGACGGAAAACGAAAGTCGAAGCAACTTTTGGGTTTCCAAGAAAAAAAATATATATAATCAATACATCAACATTTTCTGTTTTTTCGCTATCGCGATCTAGAAACAATTTTTTTACTTTTCACGTATTTTTCTTTTGCCTGTTACCTACAAACTCTTGAAGAAAAATACCCCGGTGGTTTATGTTATATTGTAAAGATAGGTTCTCCAAAAAATATTGGAAAACAATAACCGAAGGGGATGGAACATTAGGTAAATGAACTCGGAAAGAATCAATATAGTGGTACCTGTACATAGACACAAGTCCGACACGCACTCTTGTGGACAGACTCACCGTGAAAGAAATGCAATATATGCCTATATAAAAGAGACAGGTCTACTAGAAAAGAGGCACCGGAAATGGTTAAAAATGGTGTCAAATGTGGTCTTCAAGTCGTTCATTTAGAACACCTCACACTTCAGTATTGGGTAATCACCATAAGTACAGTACATCACAGGCAGCGACATTAAGTAATTTCTTTTTAAACGTTTCCTATCCTCCCAATTTGACGTATACGAGCAGGTCCTGGGTCCCATCGCGCATCGCAATCCCTCAAATAAGACATATACGTGGTGCAGTAAGCAAGCAAGAGACGGCATAGCGACACATTTGGGACTTTCTCTCTCTCTCTCTCTCGCTCTTGACTTTTGGAGAAAGAGAAAAGAGCGCGCGATAATGATAGGACGGAATTGAGTGAGAACTCTCTTGGATGGTGCGGGAAAGCGAGGGAGCGAATAATAATCAAAGACCATCGTACAGTACTTGCGCGCTTGTACCCGTCGGAGAAACAGGCTTTCGCACTCCAAAATCCTTTTAACTCTTTTCTCCCGAAAACCAAAGAATCTGCAAGATTGACTCGTACGCTTATACTCCTCCACCTCACAAAAGGGAGAGTGGGTGGCCATCCCAGTATACTATCTAAGAATCACTTCAATTCGCTCAGGAATGTTGAATTGTGGCTTAAAATAAATAAAAACGGTGGCAGGCAACCCTAAGTATCACGACATACAAGGAGGTTGACCCATTGGCGTCTCTGCCCACTCTCTGGACCCAAAGAGACTACAGCGCAGGCGCCGAAAAGCGAGACGGAAGGCAATGCGTCTTTCTCTCTTAGTTACATTTAATAGGATAATCAGACGACGCAGAATTTGCATATTGACGAGATGTTAATGTTATGAAATTATCGACAGCAACCGGTTCGGTATAGACCATTAAATTACTAACACAAACGGGTGCGAGGTTGCCCTCTTAGGTAACTTATTCCCCTGGCGCCAACCAAGAGGCAACGCCAGACGGAATTCACCCCAGTTCACGACACGCGAAGGATGGCTAGCAGACTTGCATTGCCTACCTCTAGTGGGTGCTTCTTGGCGCCAGCTGGGAAATAACCTACCCAAGAAGGTGACCACCCCCGTCCCCGTGGTGTTTGCGCTTCTCTTCTGGAATTAATGGAATGTTCTACTCAAGGTTGATTCGAATCCATTCTTGACGCGTTACTAGTCCGTATTAAGATATAGACGATGTCCGTATATCGCTTAAAAGGGGCCATAAGGTTCAACCGACTTCTCTTTTCCGGGGTCGTCGAAGACAACCTCAAATAGGCCGCGTATGTTATACCATTTGCCGACGACACTCTCTTTGCCTGCCGTAACAGAATGGAGGCGAAGGAAGGAGGGACAAATTTCCAATTCGCAAACGGCGCCGCTAATGGTACTACCGAACTGACTTACTCCCAACGGGGACCTATAGCTCCAAATCGACGATGTCTCGTAACCAACCGCTAGCGAAACTCCAGTTGCTACAAGGTTCTTTCTTATAAAGAAGGAACTGAATCTCAAAAGCGCGTTTCTGATTTTTCACTTCTGTTTTTGACATTTTTTTTTCTTATTATGAAACGTTTTTAGCCTTAAGGGTTATTCGTATTGACTTAAATGAACTGTGTATTTATTTTTTAGCGAAATATGAATCTAATATCACGCTGAGAAAAAATGGATTTTAACTGGAGGCTAGAGGAAATTAATGTTCAATGAAATAATTATTTTCAAACTCCGCAATTTTCGCGAAGGTACACTGTAGTACCGGGTGGTTCTAAAAAGGACTGTCAAGAATTAAGGGCGATTATGTTTTTTTAGACGATTTTGAGTTGAAAATGTAACTTCTAACTCCATTTTGCCACAAGGGACGCTGTTTTCAAGTTATGATTTGATGAGTGTTTAGGGATGACCCCTAATTAAATTAGAAATAATTGTCTTATTTCTGTTTCTTAATTAAATTTTAGGGGTCATCCGTAAAACAGTCATCAAATCATAACTCGAAAACGGTGTCCCTTGTGGAAAAATGGAGATAGAACTTACATTTTCAACTCAAAATCGTCCAAAGAACCTCACACTGCCTAATGTCTAGACGTTTCAGAAACACCCTGTATAAATGCAATCCAAACACGTTACACTAAGGGTGTAATTCATAAACGTAAAGGCAGGAAGTTTGCACACGACGCCCTGCCTTCGCCTGTACTAAATTGCGTTGCGTCAGACGTTTATGAAATAGTCTAAAACTTAAAAGGATCAAATATTTACTTCATAGTTCCGAAACTGTTCTTTTCCTAACACCTATAAAACCGAAATTAGCCAGCGACCCTAATTTTGTCGAAATGCTTCGTTTGTTCTTTCTTTCTTTTGTTAATGTCAAAAGTGTCGTACTATATATATATGAAAGCAAAAGGACTTCGCGATTATAGTCGGAAAATGTTTGCCAACGACGGAACAGCCCTTAGACTAACTCAGTGGCGAGCAAATAAAGTGGCCGCTAATTAATGAAGCTGAAAGAGGACATCCAACGCTATAGCATGCAATTAGCGACCTTGTTTGCCTCCATAGCGTTGTCCCTCCGATCCCCTTATATGGTTTTCTCTGGTAGTAATAAGAATCCTAGCTGATGGCGACGCCAGAATGAAAGACGGACGCACGTATAAAGCAAGCGTCAAAATGATCGAAGTCTATGTCACGTGCATGCCCCTATAGCTTTTCCAAAAGTTGGATGAGACGGAATGCTCGGGACTTGTTTGTCTCGTGCTTCTATTGGCATTTAATCCCGCGAACTTTGTGATGGAGAGAGAGGAAGAGATAGAGACGGAGAGATCGAAAGAGGACTGAAATTACCGCGGAAGAATGATAGAGAAACTCACTCGAAACTAAGGAGAGAATCATTCTCAAAACTTGGACAACCGTCCCAATTGGAATTGTCTCATGAGGAATACAATTTTAGTAAAAATAAAACATCATGGGGGGAGTTTAAAGGTAGATAGGCTTGAAAGGAAAATCAAGTGATTTTTATAAGACCAATCTGCATATAGAGAAACCCACAGGAAATATATACCTCCGGCCAATCGGGTAACGCCATGCTTTCTTGTTGTGTAACAAAATTCACGTGACAATATCTATTTCTCGCGCCATGATTGTTGTCACATCGCGCGCCATTTTTATAATCAAATCTCGCGCTAAATTTCAATCGACAAGGAGTGACGTGCCACATGAATTTTGTTAAAACAAGAAGGCAGGCAGGGCGTTACGCGATTGGTTAGTCGGAGGTGCTAATTTCAAATCATCAGAGATAGTGCACGCTAAGGGAGCTAGTGCATGCTAAGTCAGATGCAATGTAAATTTTGGAAAATACTTAATTAACTAAAATCAGAGAAATGTACATAAACATTCTATTACACGTCCATTGTGACAAAGAAAGTACAAACTGGATCTGGTTTATTTTCACCCAAACCCAGCTGCCAGACTTAACTTCCTCGAAATGATCATTTGAAATATATTTTTAACTCAAAAATATTCCCGGAAGTAGACTCGAGAGTACTCCTAAGATACAGTTAACTAATTACTAATTAAAAGAACGTTCTTCAAACGAAGATAAGATAAACCTCGAGTCGTCTTTTTAATTAAACCTCAACAGTCATATTCCCCAATCTACCTTCAAACTCTCCAAAGCTACCTATGGAGAAGAAAGTTCGTGGGCAGCAGCCTTGAGTTTCTCTGGTATATAAAATGAAATCCAAGAATCCAGGCAAAACGTTAAGAGGCTAATTAAGAATAGGATTGTCTAGCCGGAGCGCACGGTGGTGAGCAGTGGCGCGTAATGCGAATGACGTCTTGGATTTTAAAAGATGGAAGAGGATGGTAGCTGGAAAGAACCAACCACGACGTGAGGTTTACCCAACTACCATCGAAATAAGAGCTCATCTCGGGCTAGCTCGCTCCATCAGGGGGTTCGTGGGTGTTTCCCAAAGATTGAAACTCCAGTCTAAAAGGTATACTTGGTACAACATGATGAACTAGTTCAAGTACCCCAAGAAAATTAACAGTGAAATGACGTATAACTGCCAGAGAAGAAAAAGAAACGGAAGTTCAACAACCCAGTATTATATGCAGGGCATCCACGAAATTAAGAGATTCAAATTCCCTGTTCCCTGACTTTTCCAGGTTTTCCCTGACCTTTTTTACGATTTTCACTGATATTTGGGCCCCATTACCATTGTTCTAAATATAACTTTCGCTCGCTCCACGATTTTGGAGTCTGGTCTCACTAAAACCGCGTTTAAAACATAACCCAGGTGGATGATTGAACCACAGATATTTTAGCCAGTTTAACCAAATTCCCGGAGAGTTCCCTGACCTTATTGGCCCATTTTGTAATTCCCTGACTTTTCCAGGGTTTCCCTGACCTATGGCCACCTTGAATTACGTTTTTACCTTTTCAGATAATAATTGATTAAATTCATGGTTTACACATCATACATTCGTATCAACTTTAAGCCTTGGAGTGCCAAAGGGTGTACATGGGTCATCCCGCTTTTGTTAGTAGTCTCACGTGACATTGATTCTCAGTTAGCGCAAGTGGGGTGGTGGTAAGAATTTCGCTAATGAATGGACCGTGTTCTGGGGCTAATTCTCGCGGCCTTCCGCTCGCCTGACCTCGTGAGAAAACCCCTGGCAGTCTTTTCAACCTCACCGCTATATACTTTTCCCCCTCTGAGCAAAGCTGAGCTGCACCGGGGCAAGACGGAGCTACACGAGAGCTCAAACCCATACCACCCATCCCACCACCACCACCACCATCTTTACCTCTTTCTCTTGCTTGACTTGCCGTATAATGTGTCACCTCGTAAATTTAGGCTGGCGCGACCTTCCCTACGTAGGGTTTATCTCGTTTTAAATTTGCAACATTGTGAAAGCTATAAGTAATTTAAAAAAATAAGGGCCATCAAAGCTTCGACACGCGGTGTAAACTCATTAAGGGATGAATTCAAGCCGTCTTGGTTTAATCCCAAGCTTCTTAGCCGCTCACGCAAAATCTATTGTATCAAAGAGGATGTACAGGGAGGGAATATTAGAGGTAAATCACTAGCGGTAAGTGTTGACAAACAAATAAACCCTTTCCATACGCTGTTTATTTATATTTTTACTAAATATCACGCTTATTCTGGGTTTATAAAAACTGGGCGCTACCAAAACCCGCAGGTATCTTAGGATCTAGTCTATCAAGGTCACCAATAACACTGCACTGCTTAAAGAGCGTAAAATCAAAAGTTTATGGTTAATGAACAAAAAGTAAACTTCATTGAATCGAGAAACTCCCCTCTTTTTCATCTCAGAATAGTGTCGACCCCCCTCTGCGTATGATTACCTTCACAGACCGTAGCACAGAGAACAGGAGGCGTGAAAAGGCTTAATATAGTAAAAGGTGTTAGCTCTAGTACTAAAGTTTGGATCGCCATCATGAGTACTATTTTCTAATAAACCTTTGACCCCAAAAAGCTCTTCTCTTATTGGCGTAGGGGGTTGCAAGAAGGGCCGTTTCGTTTGCTTCTCATTTTACATGGCATCTACAAACAAAGACTGGAAACAGTCAACGAAGCATACTTTTGGTTTTTATCTATGGACGTTTGTTAAAATGTTCTTTTACTTCACATTATCAGCTTTAGTTAGGCCTTCAAGCGTAAAACAATACAACCCACGGCTGGTCTCTCCCCGCACCGACATGCTTAAGAAACGCAAGACTAGTACAGGCTGTAAAAGACGATCCGAGCGTTCTATGGGGCCTAATACTCAAAAATATAACTATACTACGTCCATTATAGAAATATCCACGTACGCAAAGTCTAGCGTAATGAAGGTAAAGAAGTAACTAGACTTAAAGCAATCTTTCGGTTAAAAACAATAAACTAACTTCAATCCAATTCAATGTCTCCATCGCGAACAACTGAAATTACCGTGGTATGACGCCTGAGTCCCGACTTGCCCCGGCAAAAATCTCTCCCAGTATGACTGCTGCTAGGCACCCTCCTTTACTTTTAATAACCGAAATAATGGGACCAAAATATTGCATAGAGGAATTTCTAATTTGCATGCATGCTTCTTTCGCGGTCGTACCGTGGTGGGTGTAGCGGCTATAGTGATAGAATGGGGTTAGGGAGAGAGAGAGAGAGAATGAGAGAGAAAAATGGAAATTGTTTTACACTATGCACGTAAGCGTGTCGACGTGCTTACGATGCCGCAATTTTATAAAGATATGTCGTAAAGAGAATTCCACACCTGCTGGTACAGTATAGGTGTGAAAGAAAAATTACTGGCAAATATTTTAAGGTATGGTTCCGAACAATGAGATTAAGCAAGTATTTGGCAATACCAAAAGTTCATAAGTTATGTTCCTTCCATAAGTTTGTCACTGGTTACAAACTGGAGCTTGTCATGAAGTTACGTAGGTCACAGATTCGAGGTAAAGCGACGCCTGGTTTTGGCGCTGTCAAAGGCTTAGTACAAACTAAATAGGACCTAGATGGAAGTCCTGCAAAACTAACCGAGTGTATAACGTCAATTCTCGCTTGTCGTTCTCGAACTAGCTCGAGCTGTAAGTCTCTAGCATTACTTATGGAACATAACCCAAGAAGGTGACCGCCCCCGCTCCTGTGGTGTTTGCGTTTCTCTTCTGGTATTAATGGAATGGTCTATTATCTCCATTAATATTGGGGGAATGTATTAATTTAGTTATCACGGGCCTTCTGAATTTATCAAATACCTGGAAACGAGTTAATCCTTATTTGAATACGAAAATTGAAAACATACTAATTTCAGTTAATTTTCTGGCGGAATTCTTGGAAAGATTATTTGGCTCGAAAAGTTAATTTCCGTCGAGAAATAATCAAGAAAATTTTTAATTAAAGATCACAGATTTGGGGGTTGGGGTGGGCGAGGGGGGGGGTCACAATAAGGTCGAGAACGGAAACAAACCTTTACCGCGCTTTCCTAATTTTACTTTTGACCCAAGCTCACCGTGAACCAAGCTGAAAATAAGGGCCAATTAAAATTCACGGAACGACCCTAAAACATATGATGACGAAAATGAAGACCTTATTCGATAATGATGGCGATTAACGACCCTCAAGTATACACCCTTAAAATTTACAGAAAAGTAATTAAAAATTGTGCAATCCTGGTTCCTTTCAAGGTTGCTACGTGAGTTAGCGAGCTAGTTAGTTAGTTATTGCCAGGGTAAAGGCTTCACGACGGGAGAGACCGACAAAAATCGTTAAAACTTAATTCATCTATCCCTTCTAAGTCGAGTAAACCCCTTTTTGTCAAAAAGCGGATTTAAAAATATATAGGAAAACCGCGCTTTGCTAGGGTCATTTTCCAATTTTGAAAAGCGCGCTTAGATATATAGAGAATAAAAGCTTTGCGAGAGGCGAGAAAGGATTAGAAGAAAACTGAAAAGACGCTTGCTTAGACGCTGCTGGAACCTAGAGCTCCTTTTCCTAGGGCAATTTCTCTATCAGTAAACCCACGTCCAGGCGTTGCCATCTTCAGCCTCCATTCTCCTACCCATCGCGGATTAAAACGGCGTCTTGAGCAATTACTAAAAGGGGCCCCAAACCAACCAATGGCAATTTTTGTCAGAGAGAAAGATCCAGAGGCAAGATCCTCAATTTGAACTTTGAAAGGAATATACAGTGTGTTTCTGATGATTGGTCTGCCATAATAAATTAAGGGGGATCACGTTCTTTGGGAAACAGATTTTGAGTTGAAACTCTAACTTCTATCACCATTTTGACCATAAAGGCCACTGTTTTCGAGTTATGTTTGGAGTATTTTAGGGATGACCCCTTACACAGGGTGTTTTTGATAAGTCTGGCATAAATTAAAGGGGATTACGTTCTTTAGGAAATCAATTTTTGAGGCGAAAATGTAGCTTCTATCTCCATTTTGACCTAAAAGGCCACTGTTTTCGAGTTATGTTTGGAGTATTTTAGGGATGACCCCTTCCTTGCACAAGGTGTTTCTGATAAGTCTGACATAAATTAAAGGGGGTGTTCTTTGGGAAACTGATTTTCAGTCGAAAATATAACTTCTATCTGCATTTTGCCACAAGGGACACCGTTTCAATTTAAGATTGAATGGTGTATTTTACGGATGAGCCCTCAAATTTAATTAAGAAACTGATTTAGACATTGATTTCTAATTTAATTAAGGGGTCATCTCTAAAACACTCAAATTAAATCATAACTGGAAAACAGTGTCCCTTGTGGATAGCAAAACGGAGAGATAAAAGTTGCAACATTTTCGACTGAAAAGTGATTTCCCAAAGAACATGATCTCCCTTAATTTATAGCGCAGACTTATGAGAAACACCCTGTATAGCCAGCCGTAGCTGCTTTAGGGAAAGGCTTGAACTATATACAAAGAGCTAACCTTTCCAGGAAAAAGCAATTAACAAGATGAATGGAAAGACTCGAAAGTCGAGTCAGCCACCAGCTAATTCCCACCCAGTGTTTTTTAAAAAAGAAATCATCTTCCCGTCCTTATAACCGGAGGCTATATCTCTGTAAGGTCAAAAAACTGACCTTTAACCTCTTCTCTATACAGGGGACGGCGAAAGAAAGAAAGAGTATCAGCAGCGTTTTAAGTTTAATATTGTTCATTATACGCGAAAATATCAAGGCAGTGCCGAGACACTTTAGATATTGTCATAAGTTTATGAGAATTGTTCCTACCATAAGTATGACACTACCTATACTTCGTAATGCTACTGAGAGACATTCAGCTCGAGCTATTTCAAGCAGAACGACAAGCGAGAATTGAAGTCCTACACTCGGTTAATTAGGTTTGCAGGACTTTCATCTAGGTCCTATTTACTAAGCCTTTGACTGTGCCAAAACCAACCATGCGTCGCCTTTACCTCGAATCTATGACCTACTTCATTCACTTCATGACAAGCTCCAGTTTGTAACCAGAGATACAAACTTATGGAACATATATTATAAACTTATGATATTGTTGATAAAACGAGGGGAAAGATTAAGAAGGCGTCCACCAAAGTCCGTCAACGAGGGTTTACACGGCGATTAATAAAAGCGAGGACACTGGTCCGCGCTGCGACCAGGGGAGGTGGAAGGGTAGGGGATACGTTTTACCACCATTTTTAAAAGAGTCGGCTTCTCCATTACCTAAATGTTTGGTCAAGGGCCAGTTTTCTCTCTCTCTCTTTCTCAAGTTTCTGTATAACGGTACTGCAAACATTAGAGAGGTTTGGGAAATAAATCATTTCGGTAAATTTGGCGGAAAAGCATCTCGAGCTTCGTTCGTTCGTTCGCCATCCGATTTAGCGAGTGAATAATTTACTTTCTAATCCCGTATAGGTCTAGTCAAACTTCGGTAAACTTTTGGGAAGTTCCCAGTATTTTAAAAGCGATGTTCTATAGGCGTACATTATCTATAGATAAAGTTCAGATGTTTGCGAAGATTAGCTTAGCTCTTTTAAAATTATCGATTAAAGGGAGAGTGAAAAGCATATTTATCCTTAGACATTGTTGTAACACCGAGTATTATACGTATCTTTGGAAAGGAAGAAATGGGGTTATTACATTACATTCTCAAAGGATTTACTCGCATCTCTTATAGAACCAGAGTTATGACCCTTGAAATTGGTGTGAAAACAAGTCCGTGTTAATCCTATGGAGAGAAGGTTTACGAACATTTTTCTTAATTACTCGGTCCCTAATTGTCGTAATCCCAAGTATTTAGTATTTTTGGAAAGGGAAGAATTGAAGCCATGACATTTCCTCGTATCTCTAATAGAACCACCAGAGTTATAACCCTCCGAAGACAGTTGCAAGCCAAAAACCTATTTTAAATCAATGGAGAAAATGCTTAATTACTCGTGCCCTGATTGTTGTAACCCCAAGTATTTAGTAGCGTTGCATAGGGGAGAAATGGGGCTATAACATACTCAAACGATTTTCCTGTATCTCTCATAGAACCAGAGTTATGACTCTCCAAAGTTGCGAGCCAAAACCCATGTTAAATCAATGGAAAGAATGTTTATGAACATTTCGTTTAATTACTCGGTCCCTGATTGTTATAACCCCAAGTACTTAGTACCGTTAGAAAGGTGAGAAATAGGGCTACGACATAACCAAAGGTCAAAGGACTTCCCCTTTTCTATAACGAGAGTTATGCTTATTTACTCGAGCCGTGAAGTGATACCGTACACGGTTTATTTCACTACCAAGAACATGAAGCAAAATGGAAACATATAAGAAGGCCAATAAGAAAACTTTCTCTAATTTCGGGTCCTTCCCCTATATCCTACTCTATATCTCAGATTCGTACCCCATCTTCATCCCGGATCTCATACGGATAATCGTGGTATAGATAAGGAAAGGAAAAATAAGAACGATTTTGTCGAAAAAGAAGGTCACGTGCTTCGGTGGCGAGGCTTAGCTCCTTTAGTTATACAACTGTATGTATCGGGGGAAGATGGGTCGGGGTGGGCTTCGATCTCGAGTCGAATAACAAGCAAGGAGATGCTCGTGGAAGAAGGGAAAAGAGACTACAGAGTGATCCCCGGGATTTGACGGAGGACCTATTTGGGGCTGAAGATGAGGACGGTGGTCTCCTTGCATCGATACATGAACCATTTTCAGACATAACAGAGTGAGGACTGCCAGAGAGAGAAAGAGAGAGACAGAGAGAAAAGATAGCGGTTGTCCTTCCTTCACGTACGTGGATTGTTGAGTATATCGAAACCGATCGCCTGAATTGGAAAAGAAGAAGAAACCGTGACAGGTGTTCCAGCACGGCCCGGGTCAAGTCACAAGGTCCTGTTCGGACGTGTCATCTTTATAGTTTAATTTCATTTTACTATGTTCCGAAATTTGAAATCATTAAATATGTTTTTTGAGGGTACCTGGATAGGTTTTATCAGGAATGCATACAGCTACTAGGAATTATTGTGCACAACCATTTTCACTCAACATATCTAGGAGGATTTTGTGGGAAAAGGTGTAGACTAAATTACCTCGAGAATAGTTTATCTAGCTGCGCGTTGAACCTAGCTTGCGCCTAAGAACTCGCGTTGGTACCAACCAATGAAAACACAGTTAGAAAGACGCCATCAGAATTATGCATGAGGCGTGAAGGATAGAAAGTTCTCAAGGCCAGAATACCCACAAAACCCGCATAGAAATTAACATGGGACACAATGATTCCTATAAGCTGTATGTATTCCTGATTATTATATCCTTTCAGTTTCCATTCCCTTTGGTATACAAAGCTCCTAATAACTTCACATTAATTAATATAATCCCTAGTTTAAAAGTCCCTTAGTTTCAGGATGAACTACAATATCCCTTCAATGCGAACTCGACTAGATAATTGGGAAAATGGAAGAGGATGCTGTATAGGGCGTCCAAGGGATGCGGGATGCGCTCTTCAGTTGGCGCTCGCTATCGGAGAAAATTGAAGAGGAACTGAGGAACCGATAAAGCGCCTCACGGGCAAGGTATGTTTTGGAGGAGGGAGGTAGTCGACTCCATCCTAATCTATGGAGGCTGCGAGAGTCAATGCATCCCATCCACACCCATTTCCACCACCCCAGGGCGAACTAGTACACCAAGTAACTTAGAGAAAAGCGGAGAGAGAAAAAAAACTAGCCTCCTCCAACCAAGCAACTTTGTTTCTGCTTCGAGAAGTGAGATACTGAGATGCTACCATAGTCAGTGAAATCTAAGCAGAAGCAAATGATCAAGTAAAGTATTTATAAATTACAGAAACGTTTGTGCACGCGTTGTTACTTCGATTCCAGGACCAGTTCAGTGTTTTAATAAATGGGATAGGTGAGATGAAGTAGAAATGCTTGTGGGTGATGCGCGGCAATCAGTCTCCCAAAATACCTTGCGCACGCCCATAGCGGATTGTTAAGTGCTGCCACCTAGCGACATTCAAAAATAGAAGCTAGTTCTCACGAATTTGGCCTAGCTATTTCGAAGACACGGCTTGCATTGCATACGTTTTCGAACCAGGTACGACCCAACCAAAACCCAATAAACTGAGGATCCTGACAGGACTTCGACGTTGTCATTCCTTAGATGGGTAGGGTACAGAGGTTACGTTAAAGGTATGGAAATTACTACTCCACGTCACCTCTTTCCTCCATGGTTTAAATTTCACAATAACTTCGGTTTTATCTACTTAAGAACAAACTTGGAACGAAGGAAGTAGGAAAAAAAATCATCCAAAGAGGAATAGGGAGGAATGGAAAAAGGAATAATCTAGAGCAATCAGAATGTCATAAAAAAAGAAAAGGTGAATTTCGTTCCCCCTAAGGTGTATACTTCCACGATTCTGGCCCCAAAAATCGTAATTGCCTTATAAAAATAAAGTTCTCTCGCTCTCTCCGGTCTCTTTCGCCTTCTCACGACGTAAGGCCTACTGTATTGCTTGCAAGGAGTCGGGGACACTTGCCTTATGGGTGCACGAGTAGTTGGATGAAGAAAAAAAAAGTGGCAAATAAAGATTGACGCCCAACTTCGTCTCGCCCTCTTTTTTATGACTTGGGCCATTTATGGTCTAACTCGGGGCTATTTCTCACCTTGTTATATATCTACCTCCTTTTTCGAAGGACGACGTGACATTTCGGTCAGTCACACGTCGCTTTCGAGGACGTATCACCTTTCTACCCTTACCAGCTCTTAGGGTAAAATTCAAACCACCAAGGCCTAAATGCTAAGCCTAATTACATGATATTTTCAGTCCATAAATAAAGACAAACACATTGATAGTATTACGTCCATTTGACCAGTTCTTAAAATCAAAAAGACCAAGGGCTTGATTGACCAAGGCCTAATGTTAAGCCTAATAACTCTTAAAATGCAAACCACCAAGGCCTAAATGTTCAGACATAAATAAAGTCGAATCCGTTGATAGTATTTACCAGTTCTTACAATCAGAAAGGACAAAGAGCTAGACCGAGGCCTAAATGTTGAGCCTAATTACAAGATATTTTCAATCATAATAAAGATGAAACAATTAAGTCTATTTTGCAACCGAAGCCATTGTCTACGTAGACCTTTAGGCCAGTCTAACTCTCAGGGGTCAAAAAAATTGCAACAAAACTTGCAATAAGGGAGATAAGGAAAAAAAACCACCACTGGGGAATATGGCTTCAAAATCGTATTAAGTTTTATAAAGGCGGTTCAAGATTAATAAGCGATGGTGGTCGAGGTCGGGAATAAAATCAAGGGGGTGGGGAAAAGCAACAGAAATCAGTTACCCACAAAAAAAGACGAGAGAAAAAAAAAACCGTAAGGGAGAAAATTCCATATCATCCACGTTTTCTAATCAAATTTCTCACTTTACATAAATCCATAAGCTCGTGCTGCAAAAAAAAAGAAGGCATTAACTTCCGGAATGGCGGGAAATATGGCCGAAACGTTACCGCAGAAACGTGTTTATATACAGTGGCGAAAACGTGAGCCTTACCAGCAGGGGAAAAACAAGAATGGTGTGAAGTGATAATTTCAAGTTTCACACTGAGTAAATTGTTACCAATGAAAACTATTAAGGCCCATTCAGAATAAAGAGTAAAATCTTACGTTCCCGTCAACGGTCGCCTCGTTAATTTCAGTTCGGTACGTTCATTTCCTTGTTCAGACGCGAGAACAGACGACTTAAACGGAGTTGCATATATGAGTGATTTTTGAGCCAAGACTTTTGAATACTAAAATAGACAAAGATCCAAAATGACAAACAAATACCGCGCCAAGAATCCTCTAAAACTTTTCATATATCGTCTGCTATAAGATAGCAGCCCCACTCGATCACGCGACAATAAGGCATGATCGAGTGGGCTATGGCTACAGAAAAGGCAAGCTAACGAGGTAGTGCCATCTGGACACTGACTGCCCCGATGAAACTGAAAACAAGTTTTGAAACTAAAGCCGCGAATGAATCTTTTACGTATAGTGGTTGACACGTGTCTAATAAGTTAGTAAAGCGACCTTCACCGACGTGAACTTATGATTTTAGTCTACAATCTGAATGGGCATTTAATAAGAGCTACGCTAAAAGCCTTAAATCATATTAGAATTGTATCTTTTAAATACAAATGAAGAAAAATAATCAATAATGAACGTTATTGGAACACACCAAAAAGTATGACAAAATCGACAATCTTTCTTGTTGGTTATGAACCTAAAAATCATCGGAGGTAGAAAAAAATATAAGGACGTAGCAGCTACTACAAGATTTAATATCCCATTTAGAAAGCCCTCCTTTTGCTACCCCCAAGAACTTCTCCATAGCGTTGGGCGCTATCTTTCTGGTTTCGCTATACTTTTGGGGGTCTTGTTTTGACAAAAGCAAGGTGGGCATGCTAGACACCGTAGCTAAGCCGCCCGCCGCACATGAACGAGAAAGGAGAAGGAGCGAAAACAAAGCAGGGTTCATACAATTTTTGGAAAACCGATTTCCCTGACATTTACAGAGGGTTTTTTTCTTCATATATTTCATTGATATCTCCAGGTGCAATGCGATCAGTAACTGGCACGAGTGGTTTTCGGATTGGTTAATTTTAGATGGAGCAATTTTCCTTCAGGGCAAACTTAAGTCTCACAAATTTCCTTGGGTGTTTCCCCTGAATTTTACGAAAACTTGTAGATTTTCCTAGGAGTTTCCCCTGAATTTTACTAAAACTTGTAGATTTTCCTAGGAGTTTCCCCTGAATTTTACTAAATAATATAAATTTCCCTGGGTTTTCCCTGAATTTTACTAAAAAATATAAATTTCCCTGGGTTTTCCCTGAATTTTACTAAAAAATATAAACTTCCCTGGGTTTTCCCTGAATTTTACTAAAAAATATAAATTTCCCTGAATTTTACTAAAAACTATAAATTTCTCTGGGTTTTCCCTTTAATTTTACTAAAAACTAAATTTCCATGAGCTTCCCCTGAATTTTACTATATAAACTAGAAATTTCCCTGACATTTCCCTGAATATTACTAAAAATTATAAATTTCCCTGACATTTCCCTGAATATTACTAAAAATTATAAATTTCCCTGACATTTCCCTGAATATTACTAAAAATTATAAATTTCCCTGAATATTACTAAAAATTATAAATTTCCCTGACATTTCCCTGAATATTACTAAAAATTATAAATTTCCCGGTGCTCCAGGATTGTAAGAACCCTGGAAAGAGAGAGAGAGAGAGATCAGAGCAAAAAAAGAAAAGGGAAGAAGAAGCCCAAGAGCAGAGTGAAGAGAAGAGTTCGGAATATATATATAAAAAAACCCTGTGTTCGAATCCGGAGAAGCGTAAAATGGCTTTTTTTTTTCTCTCTCTCTCTCCTTCTTCTTCTTTCTATAGCAAATCCCCCTCGCACCTCAAACTCTTAGAAAGTCATCAGCGAACGAGATACTCGAAGAAAATTTTCATTTTACCGCCACCAACGCGCTTTGCTGTGAAAATGGCCCGTTTTGATGGTTCTAGATTACCCAACGTGCGAACAACCTATATAAGAAAATAGGCTCTAAACTAGAAAGATTGAGGCCATAAGTTCATAAGATATGTTCCGTTCCACAAGTTTGTAACTACAAACTGGAGCTTGTCATGAAGTGATTGGCGTAGGTCATAGATTCGAGGTAAAGCGAAGACGCCTGGTTTTGGCGCTGTCAAAGGCTTATTAATGCAGACTAAATAGGTCCAAGATGGAAGTCCTGCAAAACTAATTAACCGAGTGTAGTACTTCAATTCTCGCTTGTCGTTCTACTAGAACTAGCTCGAGCTGTAAGGCTCTCAGTAGCATTTTCAAGTATTGGTATTGTCATACTTATAGTAGGAACATATCACTTATAAACTTATGTTGAGGGGGATGGAAAATTTCTTATCAAAAATCTCTATAACTTAGATTTTTGCGGGATGCTAGGCCTAGAAAAACTTTAACGCAAGCTGCTGTGTGTGTTTCCCCGCATTTTTTATCGTATAGGTTTCGATAAAAATTTATGTAAATACCAACGACCTAACCGAACGTTAGATTCCCGTCCCACTCCCTTCCCCCGAGTCCCAACGATACTGGAAATTGTTTCTGTGGTCTAACTGGATAGAATAAGCCATTGTGGTGGGTTGCTGACACTTGGAAGGCCGTTTTCCATTAGTAAAATTCACTTTAGAGACGAATTTGATCGAACCATTTTAAGAGTAAAAGTGAGAAGTATAATTCTTTTATTTAAGTTTTAGCCTAAAACACGGTTAAACCGTTACTATCTATTCTCTAGCTGGTTTTAGTCGAGCAAACATAGCTCGACGTCATACAGGGGGCGTTTAGAGAGCGTACCGAAGATATTGGTCATGTTAAATCGGTTTTCCTCACTGAACGCTATCAACAACATGTCCTATCCTTCAATTATATAGCTACTTGGAAACACGATTGTCAATTTTCTAACCTACGAAACGGGGATAAGTATTTACTTTGAAGAATTGCACGAATTATCTACCCACTACCGAGGCAATATTTTTCGAAATAATAGATTATTCCATTAATTACTTATAAAGAAACCAACAAACAGGGGTGGGAGGTCGACCTCTAAGGTAAAGGGGGCAACGCCAGAAGGAACCACCCGAGTTCACTACACGCCATATGAGGCTAGACAGCTCTCACTGCCTCTAGCGGCGCTTCTTGGGTTTGGCACCAGGGAAATAACAAACCCAAAAAGGTGACCACCCCCGTCTCAGTGGTGTTTGAACTTCTCTTCTAAAATTAATGGAAAAGTCTATTGCTCAAGCTAGAATCGCATGTATAGACAATATTAAATCCACACCACGCATAAAAAGGCATCAAAAATTTAAAGAAAGACGATTGCAACAAACAAGTTTGTATTATAAACCTCACGCAAACCGTAAAATCTCATAGTGATACTTAGTCAAACCCGTATACCGATCACAAAAATCAATAATTCTTAAAATAGAAAAATACATATATAACGCAATTTTATACGCGAACCATAAGCCACGTCCATATTAAACCCATTAGAGTGCAACAACCTTTGGATACGTTTTAATACAAAAATCCACGCACGGGGTCAAGGGTCAAGAATCTAGGCCAATAATCATCGACGGTATTAAAATCGACTAAAGCAGTTGGAACAAAAACATTGTAACGTTGAAAAGGAAGTAAGGTAAAAGATAAGTGGTTTAGGGATTAAGTTGCCAGTACAGAAGGAAAAGGAAATATAGCTGGCTTCTTTTTTTTTCATGCATCGCAACCCACCCAACTCTTACGAATTTATTGATTACTTGAGATCTCAACGAATTGGTTGGTATAGTAGATGAGCCATCCCTGATAATGCACGACCTTCTTTTTGCCCCACTTCCCCTATTGTTCGCGAGGTAATATTGAATAAAGCTTTCTTAGGGGGGATCGACAAGGAAAGAATTTATACTGTGTAGTAAACGCATCGGTGGCTTTCGCAACTATACGTTGAGGGTCCACGAACAAAACTTGGGCGCCCGAAGCGAGAAAACCAGCGTATGACACGAAATTTTTCCCCTTTCTCTTTTATTTCAAAAGAGAAGTGTATAGTTAACAATAACGAACTCGGAACTCTCTCTCTCTCCCGAATTTTTCTATTTTTGGAAACGAAAATAATCCAGTTAAAGAAAGAAAAGGATAATAAAGACAACAACGCCTTCATTAAAGTATATATGATTAAGCTCTTTAAATTTTTAACGTAATTTAAGATTAAAGGCATAGGTAGCATAAGTTTATAAGTGATATGTTCCTTCCATAAGTATGAAACTACATATACTTAATTCGTAATGCTAGAGATTTATAGCTCGAGCTAGTTCGAGGGAGAAAGACAAGCGAGAATTGAAGTATTACACTCGGTTAGTTAGTTTTGCAGGACTTCCATGTTCGTATTTAGTCCGTACTAAGCCTTTGACTGCGCCAAAACCAACCAGGCGTCGCTTTACCTCGAATCTATGACCTACCTCATTCACTTCATGAAAAGCTCCTGTTTGTAACCAGTGACAAACTTATCGAAAATATCTTATGAACTTATGGGAATCAGACTATTTATGATGTATTTAAAGCATTAATTCAAAGTTTAACATTTTACTAAACTCGAAAGGAACACCATAATAATTTAGTCTTAAGTTAGGCCTAACTATCCACAATCTCAAGTCGATAGTCCTAATTAAATCTAAGAACGTTATTAACCCTTTATTTAGCAGAAGTATCTACTATTTAATGTGTAGAAGTGTGAAGCGTACGTTGCTAATTAAAGTAAATCTAATTACTCCACATGTGTTATTACAATTTCCTTAATTGTTTAAGGGGTTAATGAATGCTTGGGAACCCATACTTTAGTAACCAAACGTTGTAGACCCCATGTTCCATGAAACCTTCCACTCAGTTGACCCAAAGATCACTTGGACCCTTTAATTTATCGCATACTTATCAGAAACACCCTGTACAAAGTCATTACCTTTAAACCCCATCAGGTGATAAAATTCTAAGCATTACAATGTCATGACGATCAATGTATATACCAAATTCCCTAATAAAACATTAAACCCTTCATAACGATACTTTAGAACGATATTACAAGATCGTAGACATAAAATTGAAATCAAAATTCCGGGAATATCCATGGAGTTCGAAGGATAAAATAAAATGAATGATATGGGACGCGTTAACGGTTGGGGGGGGGGTCGGGAAAGATGATGGAGGTTCAGGATCTTGAACGTGGATGGACGCGGACCCCGACTATAGACGTTGCATAAGCGATCTATACGTTGACAGGAAGATCACCATTCTTCAAAAGACCCTCCAGTAGCTAGTAACCTCCAAAGATATGACCTCTCTACGCACCCCTCCCCCCAAAAGCCCATTTCCCAGTGTTTATAAGTTTCCGGAACCCAATAGTAATATTCATCCTTCGTAAAAGGGGGTCCAAAAAGGGGGAGGTTGGTCCATATTAATCCCCATCATCTCTTATACCCTAGAGGAGAGAAGAAAGATGGAGTAGAATGATACATACCTATAACGTAGCCTCTCTACCCTCCTACCAATCTACGAAACGGCAACGAACTCCTCCCAGCATCCTCAGTGCAAGGGTGTTTCAGTAAGGTCGTACCTGACACGAAAACGTATAAAATTATTACCCCCTATGTCTTAAAATAGAATCTAATTTGTGAGAAGTAGCTAAACAATTTCTAGATGGCGCTAGGTGGCACTACTTAACAATCCAGGAAGGGCCGTGCGCGAGGTACTCTCGGAGACTTTCATAGCCTATTTTTAAATGACTCTAGGAGGCAGCACTTACCAATCTAGGTAAGGGCGTGCACAACTTTGGTAATGTGGGAGACTTTCATTGCCGCATATGTCCCACCAACAATTCTACTCCATTTCACCTCTCTCCTTCAAGCCTCTACGACGACGTCCGCGTATCTCTCTTTGGCCAGAAATGAAAGGGAATATATATACATACATATATAAGATCATCAGTAAGCCGCCAACGCCGCCTAGCGTTTATCATTAGCAAATTTGAAGCTCATTTCGTAAAAGGGGAGTAGGGTATTTCCATCTATAATCCGTGATGCAGTATAGGAAGAGAAGGAAAGGAGCTAATCTTATTGAAGATGGGGCAGGGGGTAAATGACGTCATTACATCGGTGTTTACATTCCACCGTCGCGTTTGGAACCGCGTGGTTTGACGCGTCGCCCTAACTCGACATGGACCAATGATGAAAAAATGGGCTCACATCGAGAGACTCAACAAAGAGGTGTGTATAAAATTGAACAGAGGTATTGCCTCGACCTTTTCGTCCAACTTCAGGAGTTGGACTTCATTATAACAGACGTATATAATACTTCTCTTCGAGAGAAGTGTACCACCACAAATCTGAGTAATTGTAACATGATTCTTCAAAATATTAATTTACAATTTGGACTAAGGTTACTAAACCGAATCACATAAGTGATAAAAAATCAATTATCATTTCTCTATTAGCGCTTAACTAAATTGTCAAGGCACATGCGCTTGTGCATGGACTTTTGTCCTACGTCAAGACGAGGGAGGTTTGTCGGTTGATTGCTGAGGATGTAGTACCAAACAGTTATAGAATTCACCCTGCACGGTGCAGCGATGCCCATCTGAAGTTTTATGACCAGGAGAGCAACAAAAAGGGTTGGGTAAGCCTGGGAAGAATCATGTTAGATATAACTAAAGTATTAAGAGGATACAGAGTGTCATCCTTCTTCTGTTATCCCCTTCTGATTATAGTAATGCTATGCTAGCATGAAAGCACAGCCTGCAGGGGTTTGAGTGGCATTTAATTATGTTGGTTTATGTGGGATCCTCTACAGCATTAATCCTACCAAAATACGGATATAGCCAAGCTACGAGTACTATAGAGTTTACTGTATGTTGTAGCAGTTTTGTCATTTCGTGGATTCCCACTATAGTAAATTGGCCTTGTTTAGACGCTTGAATGGGTCAGACTGGTCTTTCCCCTTTCCCTACAGCGTATTAAACACTTTGAGGACGCAGTAACCAAGGCCTACGGTGTTGTGTTATTGGGGAAATGTGGAAGGGGCCACCTCTTTGGAATAATAATAATAACCAAACGGGGTAGGGAAAAGAGAGAGAGAGAGAGAGAGAGAGAGAGAGAGAAAGAGAGAGAGAGAGAGAGAAGAGGTGCAGAGCAGAGCAGTGCAGAACGGTAATATTACCCAATTATTCTCCTATGACGATTTATCGGGTCGGACCGGCCCAAATCAGACTACATTAACAAACATAAAGAGATCGAGCGAGAGAGAGAGGGGGGAGGGCTATTAGAATAGAATTGGACGCGTGAGGGTTGAGAATTAAAAGGGGAAAAGACTAATTAGCCGTCTGAAATGCCAGCCGTCTAACGAGCGTTTTAATTTTAAAAGCCGATTAGAAATAATTAACTCGAGGGCAAATAACACCCTCTTCCCGTCACCTTCCGGCGTCATGCGTTTGCAATTTTCATTATTATATAGAAATATTTATTCCGGGCCTGCACGTGATGATTTTGTTTGACAAGGGTTAACGATATACAAAACTTCACAACCGCATGCGGTAATTGTTATTGTTCAAAGTGGATTTTTGAAACTAACGGTCCAATCATATACGAAGAATTCTATCCTTGAAGTTTGTTGGGATTATAAGGGCATCTCTCTAAAGGGAGAATTGAAACGGACTTTTCTTTATAGATTCTTCTACTAATTATAAGACTAACCTGCATAGGAAATATACCTCCGAATGATTTTAAAATATTAAAATTAGTTAATTAATTTGAAATATGCACCTCCGACCAATCGCGTAACGCCCTGCCTTTTAAAATCATTCGGGGTATTTATTTCCTGGATCACTATTTAGATTGGTCTTATAATTAGTAGAAGAATCGGTAAAGAATCAATTGACTTTCCTTTTCACCCTCGAATTAATAATTAAAATAACTAAATAAACTTCATTAGACAACCTGGAAAATGTCTCATCCCAATATGTGTTCAATCTAATCCGAACAAGTCCTGACCCCAAGGAAGTAAGATATATCGTAAAAAGGGTTAGGGTAAGTAAGGTGAGCAACGCGGGGAACTCCCCCCTCCTAAGAAACTAAAGTAGAAGCGATAATCCGGATTGCCCTTTTTAGAATTTATGCCCACGAATAAAAAATAAAAATACGACATTTCCAGAATACCTTCGTTCGCCATGCCACCCTTGATCTCCCTCCCCCCTCAAAGAAAGAACGGGGTAAAGACGTTGGGTTCCAGAGAAAAAGGAGATACGATGAATGGCAAAAGGGTCCGACACCGACCGAACGAAACGAAGGGGAATCGTTTTGTAAATAAGGATAAATTTGAAGCTCCCGCCTGCAGCATAGCATCCTTTTCAGGAGCAGCTTTTTTAGCGATTCCATGTGTCGTAAGTCGCTCTGGGAGAGAGAGAGAACTTGGTAAAGAGGGAGGTTAGAAACTGAAAGGCCGAGGTCCACCGAAGAAAAGGGTTCTATCATGCGAACTGAATTTTACCGAGACTCATCCAGACTAACAATGGAAGGCGCTCGTGCAGATTTTTGAATCCTTGCTGGGGCTTACAAAAGTTGGAAGGGTTCTAGCTAACTGATAGCAAAAAGGATATAAAGAGGAGAGGTAGAAGGGCTTCGCTGGAGTGTTCTCGCTTTGAAACTTTTCCTCTTAGCTTCCGGTGTGCGCCCGCATCTTTCTCTGCCCTCTTATTGGTTGAAATGCGGCGGTGAAACGGATATTAGGAGGAAAATAACAAATAAGGGGTATAAGATTGGCGGTTTCTTGAAACAGGGTAAAATTTTAAAATGATCTCTATTGTTCATCAACAGTTGCATAAACCCTCGCAACGTTTTCTCGAAAATCGGCAGTGTCGCATTATCCATTGCTTAGTCTCGATGCTCGCTTTTCAGTTCGCTAGTACCACCTATTTCGTTTGAAACTCGACCTTGAACTGAGTGGCCCAGCTGGCGTGCGACTACTAGGTAGCATTTATATATATTTTTTACGCTTCTTTTTCTTTTTACATCGTCGATATTTGTCTTCATCGATGAGATTACGGGGATTTGCCTGCCGTTTTTTTTAGAAGCGCTCGGTAGGGGATTTACTAGATGTACACCTCTTACCACCCAAACAACCCCCCTCGTAGTCACTCTATCTCTAGTATTAATGTGGAAATTAAAAGAAGTAGTAGTAATAGTAGTAGTAACGAGTAAATTGACAAAACGTCAATATTAACTTCGAAATTATTTAATCTATTTAAGTACAAGTCCTAACAATCAGCCCAAAGCGTTTTACATAGAAGTTCCCCTGTAAGGTAGCTTTACCCTGTACTTTGATGTATGCAGGTGGAAACATTTCTACAGGGGCCTATTGAAATAACATGGGAAGGTTTCAGCCTGTATGCGGTTTTCCCCCGAATGCTTCCATAATAAACCAGATGTCTTGACTGACTTCTAATCAACGCCAAGCCCAAACCGCTTTACGTAGAAGGTTGAAATTTTGCAGGGACCTTACCCATAAGTAGTAGGTACGCAACAAGAAAGAAATTCCCAATATCCGCCATCTTGAAAAATGGCGGCCAAGCATTTCAACTGATTTCGCTAATATTTAGTACACTGGTTCCTCATATCCTTTAGCCGGGCTTTATGGTAAGCTTTTGGGATTCGATTTGCTCTCCGCCATCTTTACAAATGGCGGCCCGAAAAAGTAATAACAAAAATGTCCCGCCGGTTGCCTTTGCAGATTATCAATTTAAACACTATGGTCAACAAATAGTAACGTTAACACTAGCGCGGCGAAGATGGGGATGGTGGTGGTGGTGCATGGAGCGAGTATAAGATGGGAAGAGTGTAGAGAGCGTCGAAGCGAGCACTCGGAAACGATCGCTACATTATTATCCCCGGTTATTAATAACTCTGGTGAGCAGCGTGGTATGGTGGTGGCGAGCTAGCGCCCAAGGGAGAACCAGTGTAGCTAGGCTTTATTCCTCAACCCACCACCGAAAAAGGAACTAGGCTTAGCATTCGAGAAAGATAACCCTCCTTTTCCCAAACCCAGATTAGGAATAAATTCTCTCCGGATATAGGAATGACGAAGACGGAAAAATATCTCTACGCATCTAGCTTAACCATCGAACGGAAAGAAAAAAAAAAATAAGCATCGCTCCCCCGCAAAAAAATTGCACGCGCCAGCCGGAGAAAAGGGGTCCAGTTTGTCTTAAGGTCCATTCAGACTTACGTTCCCGTCAGTCGCCTCGTTAAATTCGTTTCGGTCACGTCGGTAAGTTCATTTCCCTGTTCAGACGCCAGAGCAGACGACTTAAAACGAGCCACAAGTATATCAAATGATTTTTAAACCAAAAGTTTTGAATACTAAAATAGCCGAACATCCAAAATGACAAACACTGCAACAAAAATTCTAAAACTTTCCATTTATCGTCTGCTAAAGTGTACTAAGCTCACTCGATCACGCGTCAGTAAGGCATGATCTAGTGGGCTATGGAAGCTAAAGAAAAGGCGACGCTAACGAGGTGGTAGTGCCATCTCGACATTAACTACCCGACGAAATTGAAAACTAGTTTTCAAACTAAACCCGTGCACGAATCTTTTACGTAGTCGTTGACACGTGACTAACTAATTCCGCAATCAAAGCGACTTCACAGACATGAACGTAATATTTCAGTCTATAGTCTGAATGGGTCTTTATTCGCGTCATAGGCCTTGGTTAGGAAAAAGAAAAGTACAGTCTGATATAGAAATCCGGCTGGTGAAAAAGCGAGGACTGTTTCATTACTATTAGTTTTAAACATTTATCGCTCCGGGTTGTAGGGAGTCTACCCTCGGGATCTCAACCAACATGCAGGGATGTAGAAGATTAGAAACAGACTAGAGGGTTACTACTTCGTTGATTATCACTCTTTATCCGGAAGGCTATATCGTCAGGTCTAGTACAGTTTTTCAGAATGAGAATACAATTAGTACGAAGATATTCCTCTCTTAGATCTTAAGAATAATATTAGTACGCTATGGAGAAGGTGGGTAATAGTGTTGGTAACTGTATTTTCGAATTGAGATGCCGTTGGATAAGATGAAAAACACGGGGGTTTTGATCTATGTGATAAGGTATACCGACAACTAAAGGAAACCCAAAATTAAGCACAGCTACTTGTTAATTTAATTATTAAACGTTTCCCCTGTGTTTTCTCTCACGATATTTCAATCTTCAGTTTCCTGTGTATGGATAAAGTGACAATGAAATTTCACTGATACCATAAATTTTCTTCGGCAAATCGATTTTGAGTCAAAAATGTAACTACTATCTCCATTTTACCAGGGATAGATTTAATTTTAAAAGTAGGAATGGAGAACAGAGTAATGTGGGCGCGCGTCAAAGTCCCGGACCCCATTCCTCGGGATAGAGGGGGGGGGGGTATAAAAGAAGAGGCGGGTCATAGCGACAGAGGTAAAAAGGAATTACGTATTTTTAACCGTCCCCGACAGCAACGTCATCAAAACATAGTTTAAGTGAGCCAAAATTTTTCGTTACGTGTTGGAGGGAGGGGCTCTATACTGGGTGGTCTATGAGTCGGACTGAAGTAAATACTAACCGTTCTCCATTCCTACTTTTAAAATTAAATCTATCCCTGATTTTACCCTATGGGACACCGTTTTCAAGTTAAGATTGGAGTATTTTACGTATGACCTCTTAAACTTAATTAAGAAACTGATTTAGACAATGATTTCTAACTTTAAACACGCATCGCTACGCGAATGTGTCCGAGGGTGACTGATTAAAGAGTAGATCATTCGCATTTCATTGGACCTTTGGGAAAAACAGTAGATATTTACGTAAGATCATGGGTAAGCCTATACCGTTGGGGCTGGCTACGTTGTTATAAAAGAGAAAAGGGGTGTATAGAGAGATCATGACCATGGAAGGTTTAAACTACGAAAACAGCGTGCGAATCGCGACAGATTGCGACGGGATCTCGCATATACCTTTCCTTGGCCCTCCTTTAAATTTACAAGCGAGGGTAGGTGGTCCAACTTGGTTCCATAGATGCAGGAGGCATGATGGCGCGAGTTTTCCTTGTCCAAACCTTAGTTGGGCGCTTGCAGAATAAACAAGGTATAGAAAATACTTCCCCCCCCCCAAAATTCAGTAGCTCGTGAGCGCGATCTTGGTACAATAGATAAACCGCTTGCTAAAATCGGATGAGCGTGCGTAGAGAAGAGGAGGGAAACTTTTGGCGGGAGAAAGGAGCGCGAGAAACGTTCAGGGCGTTCGGTTGCATGACCATGTTACCCAAGGTAATGTCTTCAATCACCGGAAGAGCAGCGAAGAGTATAGCGAGAAGGGGAGGGGAGGGGTGTTGGTTATACTGTAGAAGAGAAGAGGATATGGAACCAACCGGTTTAATGTTTATATTAAAATCCGAAGATTATATTCTCGACCGCGTCTAAAAGCGCTTATTCCTTGAAAAGGCGGCTGACTATAAGCATGATGCTCTTGGCACATGCTGCTAGACAAATACAAAGCAGACGCTTTCTCTCTCTATCCCTATCTACGCGTGACTTGCCTTTACCATAAGTTTATAAGATATGTTCCTACCATAAGTAGGACACTACCTATACTTCGAAATGCTAGAGACTTGCAGCTCGAGCTAGTTCGAGGGAGAACGACAAGCGAGAATTGAAGTAGTTAGTTTTGCAGGACTTCCATCTTCCTATTTAGTCTGTATTACTAAGCCTTTGACAGCGTCCAGTCACCAGGCGTCGCTTTACCTCGAATCTATGACCTACTTCAATCACTTCATGACAAGCTCCAGTTTGTAACCAGTGACTAACTTATTGAAAATATCTTATGGAAAGTTCTAGGAACGCTTCAAGGACCCAATTCACCTTAAGTTACCTGGACTTGAAATTAACAAACACATGATACTCAATGCAGAATTAAGGTTAAATAAAGGTTCATGAACAAGAACGATTCTAGTCCAGGCTTACATTTAGGAGTCCATGATATTAGCTAAGACAATATGCGCATGAAAGCATGGTGCGATTTACGATTGCAAGGCAAGACGCTTCGTGACCGCGGTTAATAATCCGATGAGACAACTCTCCCTCGATGGACACCAACCTATACCTATTGCAGCCTTATTTCCCTTCTTGCCTTTTCAATATACGAGTTAAAATTTACAAGATTAAGCCATAGCAGTATGCTAGAAACAAGGAAGGCATACAGGAGTATCTCTATAGGTCAAAAATAGACCTTGCAGCTTAACATATTAGGCAAAAGGCGGCACGAGAAAGTTTATTGATTTAATTTTGCGTTACAAGGGGGGAGGGGGTGGACAAACCAACAAGGTTATTGTTATGTAAGCAAAGTTTAAAGGACGCATTAAATATTCTAATTTATAAGCGTCGAATAAATTAACCCAGATTAATTTTCTGTTGTTTAATAACGAGATGTTTGTGTACTAAATATATCAAGGGTGTTATAATAGTGTGTAGTTTCTGAATCAATTAATGATTCCTCTCTCGTTTAATGAGCAATAGCGTACATGTTTATTCAATATAAGCCAAGCCGCGACTTTCACGTTTGAGGTTTATTTATGATTTGTAAATAGTTACGGTTGGTTATTTAAATAAATAAATAAATAAACGTTCATAAACAGGTTTCCTAACCAGTCACCAAAGCAGCGATTGACACTAAAATCTAACTAATAACTCAAAATTTGTAAGCGGTTATTTTGGACCAAAACAATTATGGTTTTGGACACAAAACGAATGAACGAAAATACGTGCGTCTGAAGTGTGACGCACTCTTGTAAGTCAAACTTCTGGGCGACAAAGACTGAGGGAATAAACGACGCGTGTTAGCGATCCTTCCCAAATAGACCGGAGGTGACCAATTGACCTCAACACAGGGGCGATCCCATGGGGGGGACAGGGGGGGAGGCTCTCCCCCCTAAAATTTTGTCGAGTTGGCAAATTGACGCTCACTTGGCAAAATGAAGCTCAGGGAAATTGAAAATGGACCTAAAAGGCCAGGGAAATGTCAGGGAAAAATATTTTGGAGTGAAATTGAAATTCTGGAAAACAGTATCAGAGTGACCGGAATCAGAGATTTGAGCAGAGCCCAAAAATCACGGAGCTCGCTTCGCTCGCTCCGAATATAACTTTAATGGGATTTTATTCAAACAAAATAGAATTCTTATATCTATAACAATAATGACTCTTGTCAAAATGATTCAAGTCATTTTACAATATTCATTGTACGAGGGAGCATTTGATCTCATTATATCAACTTATAGACGGTGGTTCATTACAAGACACACTTTTTTAACGTCTTTAATTACAAACAGAAGTTCGAATTAAGGAATCAGTGAAGTGATTTGCTTTGAATGAGTGTTGGAAGCATAGTAAGATTTTACACGACCCAGCTCTTTTATGTACCTTCATTTAGTAACTTTTAGTTACTTTCAGTTCACTATTTTCAAAATAATTAGTCACTTTTTCACTTACTAGTAAATTATTATCCTATATTTTCAACAATTTTATATAATAACTAGTTTCAAAGTATATGTTCGCCATGTGAGTTATTGCAAATGGTCAGGGAAACTTGATGAATTTGATCAGGGAAACTTGATGAATTTGATCAGGGAAACTTGATGAATTTGATCAGGGAAACTTGATGAATTTGATCAGGGAAACTTGATGAATTTGATCAGGGAAACTTGATGAATTTGATCAGGGAAACTTGATGAATTTAGTCAGGGAAATTTTGATAAATTTTAGTCGGGGATATTTGATAAATTTTAGTCGGGGATATTTGATAAATTTTAGTCGGGGATATTTGATAAATTTTAGTCGGGGATATTTGATAAATTTTAGTCGGGGATATTTGATAAATTTAGTCGGGGAAATTTGATGAATTTAGTCGGGAAAATTTGATAAATTTAGTCAGGGAAAGTTGATAAATTTAGTCAAGGAAATTTAAAAATTTGGTCGGGGAAATTTCATAAATTTAGTCAGTGATTTTCATTTCAAAACTATTTTACGAAACAGAGTAACATGATACTACATTACTACGTGTCGCTTGGGAAATTTTTGGTTTGTAGTTGGCAAAATTAGGTGGGCTCCCCCCCAAAACCTAGGGCCTTCGGAACGCCCCTGCCTCAACACCCCTTTCGTCACCTTAATTCCAAGTAAACCTCATTCCTTTCCCCGACTAGAGTCACATACTGAAACCTGATAAATCGCCTATTTGCCGATGACATTTTCTAGGGACCCAATTTGCATTAAAAAAAAAAAATAAACAAATAAAGAAAACTTAATCTGATAAAAATTAGCACCCATTTCTCACTTTGTAACCAAATTCACCTTAAAAAATATGTAAATTATTTTCCAAAGAATACGATAATCTTATGTACACTCTTCATTCTGTCATTTCGAACCCTAGTTCGAAGAAAACGTTAATGCTCCGAAGTGAATCCGTAATCTTTTCTAAGGAGTCGTGTATAACGTATAGTCCGACACCCTATCATCCCAAAGGCCCGAATGAATTAAGGCCTATTCAGACGAAACAACGTTTGACCCAAAAAATTGAGTCATCCAAAGTTGGTCGGTAATCACTTTTTAATTCGGTGATTCAACTTGTCTGTTCACAGTACCCAACTCAATTTGACACATCTGAATGAATCAAAAAGTTCTATCGTCTGAAAATGTCTTAAGTTTAGTTGATTCACGTTGACTTTTTTTACGTTCCGGTCGCGGAATATCTAAACGTTATTTCCTTCTAGATTCCAAGAACATTCGCGAGAAGGATTTACTTTGAGAGGAAAAAAGGAGGACAGAGATTTTGACGTCAAGATTCGCAATTTAGTCAGACCATAAGTTCATAAGATATGTTCCATATAAGTTTGTGGACTGGTTACAAACTGGAGCGTGTCATGAAGTGAATAAGGTAGGTCATAGATTCGAGGTAAAGCGACGCCTAGTTTTTGGTGCTGTCAAAAGCTTAGTAATGCAGACTAAATAGGACCTAGATGGAAGTCCTGCAAAACTAATTAACCACCGAGTGTAGGACTTCAATTCTCGCTTGTCGTTCTGCTAGAACTAGCTCGAGCTGTAAGTCTCTCAGTAGCATCACGTGTCATACTTATGGAAGGAACATATCTTATAAACTTATGGTTAGACGTATGTTTAGGGATGGGCGACAAAGTACATTTCGGAGCCACGTTCGCGAAGACGACAGTTTTAGTCCTTTATAGAGGAGCTAGAGGATTCTGGAAGGAGAGAAAAGTAAAAGGGCCCCATTTCCCTTTATCGGAAGTAGCGGGTGCCAGAAAAAAAAGAAGTGGAACTGCATACATGCGCGAAAGGGGAACAAGTATATACGTTGCCGGAAGTTAATCAAGAATCGCGTTCACACATCAGAAAACTTTCCATCACATTGACGAGTGCCGAAATTCTCTTAACGCTTCGACCGTTGTTTAATTTTGTTTGATTATAACAGGCGAAGTTCACTAATTAAGGTAGTCATTTATGCAAATTACCTTCAAATGATATAGTATTGGTAAAGGAATTCATTAGTCGTTTAAAGGGATACTATAAGGAGTAAAGATAACAGGTTAGCAGAGCTATATATCACATATTCTTATGAATTTGAGCAGGAATACATACAGCTACTAGGAATAATTGTGCTACATCCTACATTTTCACTAAACGTATCAAGGGCGGATTTTATTTGAAGAGCTATCTAGACTAATCATTATGTATGACGAATTTTACCTAGCGAATAATGTATCTCGCCGCGCGTGAGGTGCACCTCACGCGCGGCGAGATACATTATTCGCTATCAACCAATGAAACGACAGTTAGAAAGACGCCTTCAGAATTATGAGGCGCGACAGTAAGTTCTCAAGCCCGGTATGCCCACAAAACCCGCATAGAAATTAACAAGGGATAAATGGGGGATGAACAATGATTCCAATTAGCTGTATGTATTCCTGGTATTTCTTTTGTTAAAATAAACTTTCGAGCAGGGAAAAATAAACAACCTGTAGAACATAAATATCCTCCAATGGCAACCCTAGCTATAAATCCAAATAACAACCGCTTGAATTATTTCGTATAGGGAAAATACATCACGGAAAAACAGCGAGTCCCTTTTGTAAATATTAAAGAACGCTCTATAAATTTTTATATATATCTCTCCAACTGCAGCTTTACACGATGAAAAATAGCTTCTTCCATTTTGACAAAGCCAAAAACGCGTCATCTGTCACACTTAGCTTTATTACGTCAGTCGTCATACCGAAGTTAGAACACCATCCCAAACAAGACAAAGAAAGACAGGGTAGGGGATGGCGTTTTTTCTCCTCTCTCTCTCTCTCATCATCCTCGCGAAGATGGGAACACGAAAGAGAAAGACAGAGAGAGAGAAAACGCAAGGAAACCTAGAAGCCACGCGCGCTCAAGACACAATTTAGACGCGAAAAAAGGCAATCAGAGAAAAGGGACAAATCAGCAAAAGTCGCGGGAGTTAGGCTTTGCCATGGGAGAAATACAAGTGCGTGCATAAGTTTATAGTATATGTTCCTACCATAAGTATGACACTTACTATACTTCGTAATGCTACTGAGAGATTTACATCTCGGGCTAGTTCTAGCAGAACGACAAGCGAGAATTGAAGTACTACACTCGGTTAGTTTGTTTTGCAGGACTTCCACCTTCCTATTTAGTCTGTACTAAGCCTTTGACAGCCCCAAAACCAGGCGTCGCTTTACCTCGAATCTATGACCTACTTCATGAGAAGCTCCAGTTTGTAACCAGTGACCAACTTACGGAACATATCTTATGTGTGTGAGGGGGCCAAAAATAACTGGGAATTTCCTAACTACTGTACAACCAGCGTTTTTCCTATGACCCGACCCCACGTTAGCTGACAGTAAAGACAAGCTATAAGTGTCATTCAGTTTTCTATTTATATTACGGTCAAGTGATAAGAGTAGCGACTTCTAAAAGATGCATGGTCTTATTTGTATTCATATCGCAAAACATATCTCCCCTGTTTCGTGCGAAGGGAGACTTGTTTCCAACTCATTTCTAAACCCAACACCGACGTATCTTCGCATTCGATTCGAATCTCATCCCAAGTATGAGTCAAAATTCCAAAAGAATATAACTGTTTTTTAACCCATTTCAAGATTGAAATGCGGTTTGTTTTATACGAATGCATCAAGCTTTAACCTTAACAGAAGTCGTGTATATTTAATTTCAAGCTAAGAATGGTTTTAAAACTAAATAGAAAGCACGTGTTTACAACTGTAATTTCAATACACTCCAAAGTTGAAATTAAACCCAACTAACAAAACAACTTCATTGCATCTGCAGCTTAGAATGGGTTATGTTTTCCCTTATTTTCTGTGGTATTTAGTACCCTAGTAAGGTTATAAACAACCCTGTTGGATGGTTTTCTTTTTTGCATAAAAACGTTACATACACGTTACCGTATTTATAACTAAATGTAATCATTCCAACCCATCTTTCCCGGCGAAGTTGCACACGCAGCTATGCAGATACAAACATCCTGCATGGCGAGAAAAAGTAATTTTGAATTTATAAATAATTCATTTAGGCAAAAGGGTTAGTTAGTTTCCCGGGACACAAACTAAACTGAATTAAATTAAAAAGTTTGGACCGAATTTAATTAAAATTTAAGATGCACGCTAATGTTCCCTTGGAGGAAAGATGTAAGACGGAGTGGTGAAATGTTCGTGGGCCATGTGCGGCAATGAAAGTCTCCCAGAGCATGGACAAAGCAATACTGAAGGACCGATGGCAGAGGGAGAAAGTTGAAAAATACTTGTTAACTCGCGTTCTAGCGGCAGATAGTAGCAAACGGGATTGTGGGGGGCATATGGGGGAATCAACGTTCTAAAGAGGGAAGCAGCTAACTTCTTATTTTGTCTAGATGGCGCTAGCTTTTTCCGGGATTTGACTCAGTATATTTCATAACCCCCCTCCATTTTAGGGGCTGAAACATTGGTTGTTTAGTCGCTTAGTATTGGGCTCTAAGGGCTGCCATCTGTCCTTCAGTATTGCTTTGTCCAGGCCCAGAGTCCCTCGCGCACGCCCCTACCTTTGGTTAAGAGCTGCCACCTAGTGTCATTTAAAAATAGAAGCTACAGTTCTTACGAATTAGACACAGGGGGATTTCGTACCAGGTACAACCCACCTAAACGGCACTCAGGATGCTGGGAAGACTTCGTTGGCGTTCCATAGATGGGGCTACAGAGAGGGGAGGAGCTACGGTTACGTGACGTCAGTCTAAATTGTATTTCCTGATCTGAGGACTTCCAATATGGTCGCCGAGGTAAGAGATCGGAGGATGTGACGGTCAGGAGAAAGTTCGTAGAACCAGACTTTACGTTATAAATATGGAGATTTCTGCTACTCCATCACTATTCTCTCCTCCAAGATGTTTCAAAAGGCGCGAGAAGCAACAACGGATCTCTCTATACGTGTTTGTCCCTAGGTACTTATAAATTCAGGATTAGCTAGAATTGCGGGGGGAGGGAGGGGAATATCTGACCCTAATTTAACCTTAATTGAAGAATAGAAATTCGGAAAACAAAAGCGAAACTTCTCCAGAAGAAGAGTGTACCCTTGGCTAGATTGAAGTGAGAGAAAGAAAGAAATGGTTTTGGAATAATTAGCTTTTGCCTTTACCTAAGTCTTAATTGGTTTGACCACGCGCGCTACAGCGTAACTATGTTAGGAATGAGTAAAGGTATAGAAAGGAAATAGAAAAAAAAATGGAACGAGTAAATTTTGATTAGCAAGAAGACCACTAACGAATTCCTTTATAGAGCGTTTGTTCAGAGTCAAAATGTCGCAACTCAATTTATAGTTTCATTACACGTTAATCTTATTATTATTCTACCTATTTGGAAAAACCAGGAATGCATACAGCTACTAGGAATCATTACGCCCCCATATATCTCCCTTGTAAATTTCTATGTGGGTTTATGGATATACCGGGCTTGAGAACGTACTATCGCGTGACGCCTCATAATCATGATGGCGTCTTTCCAGGGTTGGCAACTACCTATCCAGTCCGGTTTAAACCACCTGGTTTAATCCGGATTAATCCACTTAAAAAAATCCACCTAAAATATCCGGCTTAATTATGAATGGGGAAAAATCAATTTTGTGCCATAAAAATAATTAAAATACAACCAGAAACAAGGCAAAAATATATGAAGCGATAACTAAAGATTACTTATTATAAATGATAAAACTAATAGTTATGATAGCAGTTACTGTCCAGTTAAAGCTTACAATATATTACCAGTATTACTCGAACTTACAGCATAGCGTGGTTCCAGTGGATCCCCTACAAGTTGACTTTCCTTACGAACTCAAGTTTTGGCTTGGGAAAGCTAGAGGCATTTGTGGGAGGGATTTATACGTGCATGTATAAATCCCGAACACTAGCCTTTGCCAAGCCAAACCTGGAGTTTAGAAGGAAAGTCCCCTTGTAAGGGATCCACTGGAGCCGCGCTAGTGTTAGGCTCGTGCACTCAGGTAACAAATAGATTTCATGAAAACATTTTAGCAGTTAAACTAGAAGACGATTTTGTATTCGAACCGGGGCTAGGGTTCGGGGAGTGCCCCAAACTAAAATAAGAGCTAAACAGAAGTACTTTGCTTTCAAAAAGACCTATAATGACTCGTGTTTTTAAAAAATCCGGATAAATCCAATAAAATCCGGTTTAATCCAATAAAAACCACTGGTCTGGATTTTATTCAAATTATCCGGATTTTTGCCAACCCTGCGTCTTTCTAACTGTCGTTTCATTGGTTGATAGCAACGCGAGGTACAACGTGCAGCGAAATAAATTATTTACGAGGTAAAATTCGTCTAGCACTTCCCACATAATTTGCCTGAATTTGAGTGAAAATGGATGTAGCGCACAATGATTCCGAAATATTTTCACTTACTACATTCAAGCATATAACCAAGAAGTGATATCTAGTTTACTAGGGAGAAGGTATAAGATGCCTAAGTATTCGCGCGCCATAGTCCCAGTCCCCCTTTCAAAATACAAGGAGGGAAGGGAAGTAAAAGGAGGCCGGGCCTCTCCTCGGTCGGAAAATATGACTGTAATTTTCGTCATTCGCGTCGCGCTGACGTGCGTTTTCAAGAACCAATGAGATGCTGGTTGTAATTTAGAGGCGGGGATTAACTCCGGACCCACGTTTGGACTGGAGATAAAAGCTAGAAATGTGGCGAATTTAAACCTTCTCCCTAATAAACTAGATATCACTTCTTGGTATAACATTAGCCATTATCTCCCGTGCAAATTTTGCTTTCTTTTATTATCCTTAGTTTATCGAAAAGTAAAGCGAATGGAATGAAAAGGGTCAGAATTAATGTCCATCCCACGCTTAGAATACAGCAAGTAAAAAACATACCTCAGTCTATACACCAACCAATACAACTCTAAGCAATACCTTTAATGTCTTCCCCTAGTGAGACAGTAGCCGCACCCACCACCAAGAAGCGTGACTTCATACGTCCTAGCGAATTTAACGAGTCTAATTGAAGGGCAAACCCCTTGTTTCAATTCAAGCCTACTCCCTCCCATCTCGTATTTGAGGGGTCTGATGCCCCAGAGTACACTTTCGTTCGGGATCGGATGAAGTTGCTCGCGTGGGAAGGGGGGGGGGAAGAGCGGGACTTGAAATAATCCCTACGCTCTCGTGCAGCTCCTGGATTTTGGCGCGAACCCGAAATTCCCGTGACGAATGAAAATCGGGATGAATCCTGACACGCGCGAGATTACAGCCAGAACATTTTCACGAGCTACAACCACCTTCTCCCCCCTCCCCTCCTTCTCCTCCTCTTCCTCTTCCTCTTCTCCACGTTCACTTTCCCGCCAAAATCCACCGCAGCAGTCTGTTTATTTTTTCCCGCGCTTCTCTTTTTTATGTCGGTTGATACACCTTTTTTTTTAATCATAGTGGTGAAAATATTATGATTGGAAAAACATGGCCCCCGCCGTTATAATCAATATTTTACCTTATTACTATCTAAGCTGTCCCTTTTTTGAAGTTATCCGGATCAAGGGATTAACTATATTAAGATGTATTAGCTAATGTGGATTAATCCAAAGTTGTTAAAATGTAATAAAAATTAAAACCGTATGCGTTTAGAACTTTTTCTAAAGTTAAAAATAGCGCTGCTAATTTATTATCAATTAATTATACAGGGTGTGACACAAAGGGAGGGTAATTATAGGGATGGGAAATGTAATTTGAGTCGAAAATTAATTAACTTTTATGACACTATGTCCTAAGGGACACAATGATTGGAGTGTTTTAGGGATAACCCCTTAAATTTAAGTAAGAAACTTAAAGAAAATGATTTATAATTGAAATAAGGGACCATCCGTAAAACATTCCAATGATAATAACTTTTAAACTGTGACTATAGGACATCAAAATGTCGACTCAAAACCAGTTGCACTTAGGTTTAGCTTCCATCCACCCTTTATTATTTTAAAAGCCTTGTTTAAAATATTTTTAGGCTAAAGTTGATAATTGCTACTTCATTAAAAGAACAATCAAGTGAAACTAAAAGCTCATCCAATTTAGGAAGAACGAGATACAATAAAAAAAAAAGAAAATTTAAAAGAAAATTACAAAAAAAAAACAGCCAAAGAATAAAAATATCGTTAGAAAATCGCAGTTGAAAATAATAAAAAAAACTTTCTATCTATAAAAACCTGATTCTAATTTGGAAAAGAGGCTAGAGACCATTACCTAAACGAGTACCTCATCCTCTAAAACCAAAAGAAAAAGAAAAAATTCCTCCTTACCAATTTTATAAAGAAAAGAAAGAAAAATTTTATATGTATTTCGAACGAGAAAGGATAGAAAAATTCATTCTTGAATACAGGAATCCATACAGATACTGGGAATTATTGCGCCCTCATATATATCCCATGTTAAAATCAACGCGGATTTTATGGGTAGACCGGGCTTTATAACTTACTATCGCGTCACACCTCATAATTCTGGGTGCGTCATTATAACTGTAATTTCATTAGTTGGTATAGCAACGCCAGGTCAACACACAGCGAGGTAAAATTCGTCATACAAAATGATTAGTCTACCTAGCTCTTCCCATAAAAAATCCGCCCTAAATACGTTGAGTGAAAATGGCTGGTGCACAATAATTCCTAGTATCTGTATGTATTACTGAAAAATATCCCATTAAATTAATCATATCGACAAAGACGATATTCGCGAAAAAGTGGAATTTGAAAGAGCGAATAAAAATGGGGTCCTCTGGAACGTATCCCCCATTAAAATAACAAAGGGCCACTCGATCAAAATCTAAAAAAGGCGAGGCGGTTTGGTTCAGAAATTCTTTGGAAATATTAGGAGTGTCTTACGAGGTGGACCCAATAGGCCATTATATAATAAAATGAGTCCATTCTAGTCTATTAGAATAAGAGCATGGTCTATTTAGGAAATGAAAGAATGAAGAAAGGTCAATATCATTGATTTAAAGGTTAGTTAAAAAATTAATTAATAAATTAAATTATATAAAAAAAGTATAATTAAATGATATTTCCCCTGGAAGGTAAGTTTTCCCTGTACATTGGTGTGTGCAGGTAGAAACATTTCTACAGGGGCCTATTGAAATAACATTGAAAGGTTTCAGCCTGTATGCGGTTTTCTCCCGAGTACTTCCCCAATAAACCAGATGTGGAATTTAATTTGAAGTTCTGACTTAAAATCAACGCCCAGTCCAAACCGCTTTACGTAGAACGTTGAAATTTTGCAGGGACGTTACTCATAAGTAGTAGGCACGCACTAAGAAATATTTTTTAAATCCGCCGCCATCTTGAAACAATGGCGGCCAAAAATGTAATAAAACCTTCTGCATGGAATAACGTACGTACATTTCAACCGATTTCAATAATATTTAATATACTGATTCCTTATTACCTATAGACGGACTTTATAGCTTTAATTTGCCGCCATCTTTAAAAATGGCGGCCCGAAAAATAAAATACAATGTTCCGACGGGAAACTCCGGGTGCCTTTCCCCATTTTGATTTCAATTTGGGCGAATTAATAATCTAAACGTATAGTTTAATTTACAATGCTAAGATATCAATTTAAATTAAAACCCTAGCAAAAATACTTTTCAGTAAAAAAAAGATAAACGTACGTCTCTTTGAGGGACATAACGATATTTTTAACAAAGAAAACCCATCTTTGAAATGATGAGAGGGGGGATCGAGAGAATAAGACTTCTATAGAATCCCAATTCCCATTACACACCCTTGCACATTGAGCCTCGGTAGTTATAGCAAACACTCTGATATTTTACAGAAAAGCTTTTTTTAATCTAAGAGACAGTCAAGAGGAATCTTTTCTATATGAAAGAGGAACAATATCATAGAGAAAGAGAAAAAGAGAGAGAGCGAAAACTCTACGGGAAGAGGAGAGAGAAGAGAGAGGAAAGCAATTCATTAGAAGCTGGGAGCTTAAATGACTTTTTAGAGTTTTTCTCCGGAGCCAAGGATGTCTTAGTTTCTGAGAGGGGATGTACAGTGTAACACTCCCCAAAGTCGTGTCGTCGCAACCAAGGAGAATATGTCTCCCAAATTGATTTTTTTCTTCTACTATCTCTATCTAGTCTTACGCTCACTTTTCTTCCAAGGGGACCGCCACTGCAATGTGTTTCTGAAAGTTCTGTTAGAAATTAAGGGCGATCATGTTCTTTGGATGACTTCGAGTCGAAAATGTAATATGATATCTTGCCTTTAATAGCCATCGTTTTGGAGTGTTTTAAGGATGACCCGTTATTTAAATTAGCATTGTCTTTCAGTCTCTTAATTATATTTAAGGTGTTATCCCTAAAACAATAAAAATGTAACTTTTATCACAGATTTTCCCCAAGGTCAACTGTAAACAAGCTATGAACACAGAAGTGTTTTACGGATGACTCCTTAAATTTAACATGAGAATATGAAAGACAATGCTAAACATAAACTCCAATGGCAAAATGTCATAGACGTTACATTTTCGACTCGAAATCGACCAAAGAACACTGTCCCCCCTTAATTTCTGACTGACCCTGTATATATAGTGCCACGATCTCGGCTGTTTATCTGACACTATCCTAGCTTTCATACATAACATCCATGCCATATTGGCAAACGTTTAACGCTCCTGGCGATGGTACTCCGACCGAGTGTTGCGGTCCCCTTGTAAGACGGACCCTCTCTCTCTCTCCTCCATCTTTTCTATACATATATATATATTTCTATACAAGTTTTAGCCCCTGGCTTTAAGAAAACGGCGTCCCCTGTAGTCCCGAGGGAAGCGTCGGCTGCTATAGGTAAAGGACCTAATTAAGCTCCAGTCGTCGAAAGGCCAAAATCCTCCTCGAATTAATGAAGGAACGTTGCTTCCTTCCCACTCAAGGAAAACCCAAAACCATACTACACACACACACAACTAGAGGGGAGAAAAGGGATATACACAGTTGAGTGTTAGGAAAAAGGCCAAAAACAAGACCATGGTGTACATCTTGTACACACCAGCCCGTTTCTCTCGGGTATGTCCGGGATGACTAAGACCCCACCGAACCCTACCAACCCTCCAACCAACCAACCATCTTCATCCTTCGCTAAAAAGGACATTTCATTTGGAAGGTTCAATGCTTAAAACATGTGGCTATGGTTTCGATGATATTGCTAATAGCTGCTTAAATATTTTCCAATTTTGCAAAATATCAAAACTTTTTTAGAATACAACCGTTTTAAAACAGTGCTTCCTTCAGTTCTTGAACATCGGAGCATCTGAGTTCAAGCTGGAAGGGGGAAGTCTGATACTGGAGGGGTATAATTTGGGGTCCATCCATGGCTGTTTAAAACTCCCAGCATGCCTTTCAATTAATCTTAGTCGAGTTGTAAATAGTACATAGTACTTGTTGCTATAACCAGGTGGTATCTAAAGCATACTCTATGCCCAATCTAAAACCGGGTCCGGGGTACTATGGGTGTAAATTTTATGGCCATGTATATGGGAAGGGCCCTTCTCGTGTTACCATTTCTACCCCAGTATAAAGCATCCCTCCTCCAAGTCTTAAGAAACTATAACTGAAATAAAAAAAACGTTTCAAGACATTTTTCACTAGAATTTAAATTTCAAAACAACTTTTATAAGTTAAGCCGTCTAATTTGAAATGGAAATTAAAATTAAAGTTCTCATACGAATTTTAAGTTTAAATGAAGTAAGTTTGGGTAGAACTGGTGATTTAAAAACCATCTAGTTAAAGAGTTTCAACTGTAATCAAAGTTACTCTCAAAGAGATAATCACCATTAATTAATTGGTAAGAACTCAACACCCATTGAATCCTCGGAATGGTACGTGTATATGCCCTTTCACCAAAGTACATCCCTTACGACAAGATTTTTTTCCCAACCTAAACATATCCCGGGCGTCCACTGATTTAACAGGAAAAGCCCCCCCCCCTACAATACATCCTGGGCTTCGCACGCCGGCGTTTCCTTTCGCTAAGACCACCACCGTCATAAGTTTATAAGGCATTTTTTCATAAGTATGACACTACCTATACTACGTAATGCTAGAGATTTACAGCTCGAGCTAGTTCTAGCAGAACGACAAGCGAGAATTGAAGTCCTACACTCGGTTAATTAGTTTTGCAGGGCTTCCATCTAGGTCCTATTTAGTCTGCATTACTAAGCCTTTGACAGCGCCAAAAACAGGCCTCCCTCGCTTTACCTCGAATCTATGACCTACCTCATTCACTTCATGACAAGCTCCAGTTTGTAACCAGTGACAAACTTATGGATGGAACATATCTTATGAACTTATGAATAACACCAAGAGCACCATGGGTCTTCGTACATGAGGGACCAGCATAGCTAGTGGTTTTGATATATGACCAGAATCTTTCTTCGTTCGCTATTTTTTTCACAACGGATTTATTGGTAACCTCGACAACGTTGGGGGGCCTTGGTAGGGTCCAGAAGGGACTATCTCTCTCTCGCTGTTTTGCCCAAAAATGCAAATATATTACACGGAGATGGGATGAAGTATGCGAGGATTCGAATTAGTTGGGATTAAAAGAGAGGGGACTTTTTTTTCCCTGAATGATCCTGGCTTTCCCTTAAAGTTCGTCTCAGTTACAAAGTTCGGAAGATAAAAATGTTTGTTTTTTTTGGTAAAATTAAGTCGATTAATCTTGTATATTTTTAAACAAGTTCAGATTACTCTCGATGTACGTGCCGAGGTTGACAATTGTGGGTCAAGATGACGCGTCGTCTGCTTCAGAGTCGAAAATTAAATAGACCATTTCGATATAACCAAGAAGTGATATCTAGTTTATTAGGGAGAAGTTATAAGATGCCTAAGTATTCGCGCGCCATAGTCCCAGTCCCCCTTTCAAAATACAACGGGGGGACGTAAAAGGAGGCCGGGCTATTTCGTTCCCTCTCCTCAGTCGGAAAATATGACTGTAATTTTCGTCACTCGCGTCGTCGCGCTAACGTGAGTTTTCAAGAACCAATGAGATGCTGGTTGTAATTTAGAGGCGGGGATTAACTCCGGATCAGATACGTTTGGACTGGAGATAAAGCTGGAATTGTGGCGAATTTATACCTTCGCCCTAATAAACTAGATATCACTTCTTGATATAACGGTGGGTAAAACTTTGGTTTCATCTCCCTGTTTTGCACTTTCGTTGTAGTCTTCTTGTGCAATGTATCAACCCATTTGTGCGTCGACAATGTCTATTCTCGAGACTTAATGAGAGTTTTTACTAACAAATGTGGGTCGTGCAAAGCGACTTTACCGACTTAAACGTAAGATTTTACAGTCTAGTCTGAATGCAACTCGAACTTTTAACTTCAGATTAACGTATTTCGAAAAGGAGTAACTTGTAACCCCGCAGAAAACTCTTTCGGTACAAGACCTAAGCTCCCAAACGAATTGGTGCGGTACACGGCGAAAAGCAGCTGACGCTATCCGTCATCCGGACTAAAACATCTCCCCCTTGACGAATGAATTAAAAATACTTTCGCTTATTAATTACTTGATTAACTAACTCGCAGCAGCCCGCAAGCACGCCAGGAACGGACAAGGCGCGTGCCAACGCGTGCGTCTCATATTCCCAAAAGGCTTAAACAGCAGCGGCTTTGCAAAACTTTAAAATTTCAAAGTGGTTCTAGCAGTTTTACAATAATTACGTTATAAATATTTATGTTTGGACATCATAGCTTGAGTGAGACTCGAACGCCACGGTAATTTTGGACGGGCTAAAATGAAATTACGCGTTCAAAAGGAAGTGGGTGAATGACATTTTAGGATATAAATTAAGTTAGACGAACGGGGATTGAGATTCATGGAAGAGAGTACATATAGCCTCACTTCAATTCCAATTATGTCATATTTTATCATCTTACTAGGCCTATATATAGAGACATGTCAATTTCATTCCCAATTTAATTTTGTTTTTCGGTTTTAGAGTGTACGTTCATCTAAGATTAGTAAAGATACAAGTAATAAGTTGTACAGAGTGTTCCATGGTTGGGTAGGACCAAAGTACCTGCAGGTGCGTGGCATGGTACTCTATGGGAAATCAAACTTTTTGAGTCGAAAATGTGTTATAACTTCTATGACATTTTGTCACCACCAAAACAAGTTATGATTGTATTGTTTTATGGATGACCCCTACCTGAATTAAATTAGAAATAATTGTCTAAATCAGTTTCTTAGTTAAATAACTTAAAAGATGACTCCAAAACGGTGACCCTTGTTGCATAACGCCATAGAAGTTACATTTTCGACTCAAAATCATCTCCTGTACTACGTACTACCACCCCCTGTATACTTGTTTATGTAACATAAGATAATATTACATTATATAACATATCAAATGCGTTTAAATATCTACAAGTTCATAGCCCCATTCGGCATTCTCGAATTTATATATATTATCAGAAGGGGATAATAGAAGAAGTATGACACTCTGCATCCTCTTAATACTTCAGTTATGTAACGTCATTCTTCCCAGGCTCACCCTTTTTGTTTACTTTCCGGCTCATCAAACTACAAATGGGCATCGCACCGTAAGGTGAATTCTATAATTGTTTGGCACTAAATCCCCAGCAATCATCCCACAAACCTCGTCTTGACATGGGACAAAAATGCGCGAGAGCGTCTTGCCAAATATTTAAACGCTAATAGAGTAATGATGAGGGAACTATTTATTGCGTATGTGATTCGGTTTAGTAAAATTGCTCTAAATGTTCCTATGTTGGGAAGAATGGCGTTACACTTACCCCGCTTTGTGGTACACTTCTCTCGAAGAGAAGTATTATATACTTCTGATATTATAGATAAGTAAACATTTTGTATCAACCAATCGGTTTCAAGAAACCCTTTACGACATAGAACCGATACCTTTCCAATAATCCCCGAATCTATTCATTGACAATCCCATTATAAAAAAAGAGGTGATACTAGGATAAAAATGGATCGACTTAAACAGACGGTGCTGTAGGAAAAGGGCACGTATATATATATAATACACCTGCAAAAGTTTATCAACCGCATTGGAGAGATGAGAAGAGGTCCAATTCATCGGGACGTGCGTCCAGCCCGTTTTCCCAATCTATCATTTTCTATTGTCCACGATCTAGCTCCTCCTTGAGTATTCACCAAGCCGCCTCCAAAAAGAGTCCAGGAAGGCTGACTAAACAGGGTGTTTCTGAGAAACAGACCTTTCCGATGTAAAAAAAAGGGAGTAGGCAACCCTCAGTATCGGGGGTTGAGACATAGCCTTCTCTGTACACTCTCATGAAACAAAGAGACTACAGCGCAGGCGGCAAAAAGCAAGATGGAACTTAGGCAGAGTTTTATCCCTAAGTGTCTTTCCCTCTTAAGTTACATCGAATTGGTCTTTTAGTGGCGATGTTCTTTGGGAAACCAATTTCGAGTCGAAAATGTAACTTCTATCCAAGTCACCGTTTTCAAATTATGTTTGGAGAGCTTTAGGGATGCCCCTTTTATAATTAATTTTAAAGGGTTACCCTTAAAACACTTCAATCATAACCCGAAAACAGTGACCAGAACATCAAAATTGCGATATAAGTTACATTTACGACCTGAAATTGTTAAAAGAACACTGTACCCTTAATCACTAACACACCCTGTACAGTTTCGGACCTCTACTTGCTCAGTGAAGCGAATATAAAACCCCATAACGAGAATCAATATTCGCTAAAGACGATGAGACCTCTTCTTCAATATCATTTTTCACTCTGAGAATCAACCGAAGACATAGTAAGATCCCCTATAACCCAAGAGTTACATCCAACCCAAACAAATTTGGAAAAAAACATAGTTCCCTACGTGGTTGCATCTCGCATTGAAAAATATTTACCCCTTTCGTCGAAACGAAAGCCCAGAAACTGAAATTGCAATATTAGTCGACAAAGTACGAGCATAGAGGATAAACAGTAGAGGAGTAGTAACTTTAGCCTTTAGTTTACCAATACATAAGGGAAATAGGGAATACCTCGCCAAATTTTTACTACTCAATGGGTCTGTACAAGACATATCATTATTCGTTAAAAATATCGTTAACTTTGCTGTATATCCTCTATGGAGTCGGAGAGTGGTGATATTTAGACAAAGGCAACCGAGTGAGTGAGGCCGGAAGTAGCTCCAAAAAAAATTAAACCGGAACCGAAGGTAACAAACCACGTGTCTACCAAGAAACCAAGTGAGGTCGGAAGTATCTCCAAAAAATTAAACGAGAACTGAATACAACAACTATCTACTCTTCTACTGTATATCCTCTATGGTACGAGAAGGAGGAACTTCTTCCAAGGAAAACCTTTTGTCAAAGAGAACTACCCCAGTCCCACTGTTGTCTTTTTCTATTTCAATGGGAGGACTGGCGAGTTTGAGGGTCAGGACGCGCGCCGCTTGGCTTGAAGAGGACTGAACCTTCCCAATAACGAAAAGATAGAGGATGTACTGAAAGAGTCTGCAAGAACAGAAAAGTCTCGTATAAGAAAGAAAAGCAATCCGAATTGCTTTCTTCCTCCTTTTCGGGGCAATTCCTTTTATTTCTGTTTCTTTTTTATCGTTGGTGGGGTACCAAGGTACCACTCCCCTTATCCATCCATGGACCCTTTCTCGGGCACGGCGACACTATAGCCATCTCACCTCGCTTTAACAATCACGGGGACCTTTTTCATCGCAACGTCGTCGGAATAAAACAAGATTGGTATCAACCCAGAACCAAACCTTCTCTAAGTTTCCCTCAAGTACTTCAGAAGAAATAACTTATAAAACCTTTCCAAGGTTTTTGGTTCTAACCTTAATCATTAGCATGAACAGGCGAAGAAAACTACGTTTGTATGCAAGACATTGGACATTAAGGAAAACTATGCCTACAACAACAACAACAACAACAGTGTTCTGTAACGTCTTTCTCGTTCAATGGAATGAAGTTACTACAACTACTTCATACTCTAATGAGCAAGTTTTGCGGAGAAAATCATATCAGAAATCGAAACTAAAAAAAGGGTGAGAAGAAATTCAATTTTGCACCCGCTACACGATGGTGGTTGGCGAGAATATAGTCTAAAGACCCATTCAGACAGTAGAGTAAAATCTTACGTTCGCGTCGGTCGCGTTGTTAATATCGTCGGTACGTTCATTTCCTTGTTCAGGCTCGGTTCAGACGCCATCTGGAGAGGCGTATATGGGTGATTTTTGAGGCAAGATTTTTGAATACTTAAATTAGCCAAATCCAAATTGAATGAAAAATACCGCGCCAAGAATCCTAAAACTTTTCAAATATCGTCTGCTAAGTCGTAACTCACTCGATCACGTGTCAGTAAGGTACGATCGAGTGAGCTAGGGCTAAAGAAAAGGCGCTATGAGGTGGTAGTGTCATCTGGACACTCACTACCCGACGAAATTTATAATAATTTTCAAACAAAACCCGTTTATGAATCTTTTACGTAGTCGTTGACACGTGCCCAAGTAACTAAGCGAGCAAAGCGACTTCACCGACGTACACGAAAGTAAGATTTTAGTCTACAGTCTGAATGGGTCTTAAGAAAAAAAAAGAATGTTTAGTCCACAATTGGCGACCCCGTGATTTCATTTCGGGGCGGTGAAACGGGAAGGAAGATGCGGGAAGAGAGAGAAGAAAAAACATCCTTTGGGTGTATAAGCTCGGTGGGTCTACTTCTGGTCTACTCTATAGTAACAGTACAACATCTCGGGGGCAAGGTGGGGCCCTTCTAAGATTTCTGGCCATTTCTCTCCCCATCTTTTTCATCTCATCTGGAGTGGAGTTCAGTTCTGAACGGAACGGAACGGAGGAGCACGAACTAAGGTAAGAAGGTTGAAGAAAGAGGCCGAAAGGGGGGTTGCAACATTGACTGTTCCCCCCTTGAGACTCCCGGAGGTGTCTCGCCGACAGATTGCCCCTTCCCCTCATTTTTTTGCACAGCCTAAATTCTCTCTGTCTCTCTCCGAGAGATGTAAGAACGTCTCTCTTTCTCTTCCTTGCTAGAACCATAAGTTTATAAGATATGTTCCTCCATAAGTTTGTAACTGGTTACAAACTGGAGCTTGTCATGAAGTGTTGAGGTAGGTCATAGATTCAGGGTAAAGCGAGGGAGTCCTGGTTTTGGTTCTGTCAAAGGCTTAGTATACAGACTAAATAGGACCTAGATGGAAGTCCTTCAAAACTAACTAACCGAGTGTAGATAGGACTTCAATTGACTCCGTCGTTCTCCCTCGAACTAGTTATCTTGAGCTGTGAGCCTCTCAGTAGCATTACGAAGTATAGGTAGTGTCGTCATACTTATGGTAGGAACATATCTTATAAACTTATGCTAGAACTAAAGCATCAAAATCCCGAACAGCGTTTTATTTCGGCAATTTCCTACAACGATTGATTTAATTAAAAATTGCTAGAGTCAGCGCAAATTGCCTTTCTTGGCAATTTCCCCTTTTTTTCTCTTAACATTTCTCGCCGCCAATTCCCAAGTCGGTTTTAAGTTTCTTTCATTTTCTCTCTTACTCTATTTCTCTCATAACATAAAGAACAGTTTTCTAAGTCATTTCCTTAGGCTTAGAGAATATTTCTTTTTATTATTATTATGTGGTTACTAAAATTAATTTGAATAACTGGATGGATGCCATTCAGGGGTTCGAAACCTAAATGGGTATAAGGGGTTATTTTTTTTAAGTTAATTGGCAATTAAGGCTAAGGCTTGATTGGATAATTGGGGTCAAATAGAATTCAGGGCAAATAAATGATACACAATGAAGTGGGGTCATACCAGAAGTATATAATACTTCTCTTCGGGAGAAGTGTGCCACCACAAAGCGGGGTGATTGTAACATGATTCTTCCCAACATCAGGAGCAACGTTACTAAACCGAATCACATATACGCGATAAATAGTTCCCTCGTCATTACTCTATTTGCCAAGGCGCATGCACTTGTGGATTTTTGTTTCATGTCAAGACGAGGTAGGTTTGTGGGTTGATTGCTGAGGATTTAGTAGCACCTAACAGTTATAGAATTCACCCTAGCACGGTGCGATGCTCATCTGAAGTTTTATGAGCGTGAGAACAAACAAAAAGGGGTGGGATTTGCCTGGGAAGAATCACGTTACATAACTAAACAGAGTGTCATCCTTCTGCTATTATCTCCTTCTGGTCATACATAAAGAGTAGCTTTTTCTTGGGCCAGAGGTGTTTTTGTGTTGAAAAATTCAGGTTTTTACACTGTAATTAAAATGTATAATATTCCATATTTTATCTACAATAAAACCTACAATCTTTCCACTTGAACGCCAAACATTTTTAAAGGCATTTCATCTTTTTCTTTCACTTTATATAATAATAAAAAATAGGCCTTGGGTTTCATAATCCTTCAAGCTAGATAGATGTATGCCGCTTCTAAATTAGAATTTCAAAAAAAGCGACAAAACTTTAAAAGTCGAGTACGTCGTGGGGATGGAAAAAATCTTTTATGGATTTTCTCGCATCTCTCTCATCCGGAACTCGGTCCCAAGAACAATCTTCAATAGACCCAAAGCTTGATTGATTTCTAAAAATATCCACGCAACCTAGCCTAATACACGTGGAATACTTCAAAAGGGATGGAATAGAGCCTATCCGATCCGTTTTAGTTCAACAAACTTGGGTCTTTTCATGGAAGCAAAATAAGATAAAAAATTCCTTTTGGTTTGGTGACGAAAAACAGACAAAAAAAGAGAAGAAGATATGTTCTAACAGAGAATTGCTTTTTCATAGCTTGCAGCCTTGCACCACCAACTCTACGGTGTCTACCGTGAAGGGAAAGCTAAATTTTATGGAGCGAATTCTTTCTATGGTTCCAAATTCAAAATTTATTTGAGCTATACACCTCTAAACAATAGGCGTTATAGAACAAGGGGTAAATATCGAGTGAAATTCAGTAAACAAATTAATTATATTATAGTTAAACTTAACGAAATCTCGGGAGCTCATGACGTCATAGTCACGTGTCTGATTTCAGAGGGGATTCCTTTTTCGAAGTCATTTTGAATTATCTCGCGAAATTAGCTTTGGTGCATGGTGTCTCGTGAAATAAAGGTAAAATCTCGTGTTATAAAAACTAGTGAAATCACGTGAAAAACAAGTGAAACTAAAGGGAATCTGTTATTCAAAATCTGTGATAAAATAACTGAAGTTTGTCGCAACATGGTCATCACGATTTGCGTAGGTATCTTGTCCCCTCTTACGTGTGAAATAATGTGTAATTTTCAAGTGAGATTTCAGTACAGTTAAAGCGTCTCTCTCTGTTCAAGTCTGTTCTGTTTCTAACAGTTTCTAATCTACCGAATACTTGCGTTGGAAATAACAAAACAGTCAGGGAGTCTCTCCTACTTAAATCAGCAGAGAGAGAACAAAAAGAAATCGAAAAATGGACGGTGACAGATGTCATTTTCATCAAAAGAAAATTGTGTTACGTTCCTTATAAAGCATCCATTTATTTTAAGTCTAGACTTCAAGCCTCATTAGGCCAAACACTGATTTTAATTCTAATGAGCATTACGTAAATGGCCACCATAAAACTACACCGCTTTTATAACTAACAGTACCTAACCATTAGTATATTAAAAAAATGGAAGTTCACTTTTAAGTGCTTCTGAAAAACGTGCAGACGTCCTAGTTTTTCGGTAAGTTTTGTAAGAATTTCTCTGGAAATTTCCGAGTAAATTGATTAAAGAGAGAGTAAACGCCATTTTAAATCCGTGTAAATACACACATATAGCGAACGTGCAGACAAGTGTTGCCAGTAATTTGTGACGTATGTAATTCAAAATAAAACAGCCTGAAACGTTTGTAGAATTCAGTTCGATTCAGTAATTATCAACCAGTTCCAAACCTGTATACATGCAGGAGATGATCTAATAACAAATTACTGGAGTGGCAACCCTTACTTAGCGCATGCGCAGTTAAAGTTAAGAAACGGTGGGGGGTGAAGGAAAGTTCAATTTGCTTTGAGTTGGATGATCATTGGATCAAATATAAAGTCCCCAAATAAATAAATATACCCATAACCATAACTTATTTAACCCCCATACAATCATATTTCACATTACCTTTAAACTAACTTAAAAATATGAGAGAGAAAATTTCATTTCACAATTTTTTCTTCTCTCGACTAACTTTTTCTCTCCAAAAAGAAAAACCCCTAAAAACCCCTTTTTTATTAGAATTTATATTTCCTACGCCCACTGAAAACTGTCCTGAGAGAGAGAGAGAAAGAGAGAGGAGAGAGAGAGAGACGAGAAAGAGAGGAGAGAGAGAGACGAGAAAGAGAGGAGAGAGAGAGAGAGGAGAGAGAGAGTGAGAGAGGAGAAAGAGAGAGAGGAGAAAGAGAGAGAGAGGAGAAAGAGAGAAAGAGAGGAGAAAGAGAGAGAGAGAGAGGAGAAAGAGAGAGAGAGGAGAGAGAGAGAGAAGAAGAGAGAGGAGAGAGAGAATGAGATAAGAGAAAGAAATATTTGGTTCTAAAGGTTTTAAAACCTCACTCGCTGTAGCAGACAAAAACTTTGCGGTTGGTTTTTCTTTAACGGTGTAAGAAAACCGTCCAACCACGGGTGGTCTTCTCCAAAAGACGAGGAGGATCAAATCTTTGGCTGAAAAGAAAGCGGTCACGTACGCAACCGAACTTTCTCACCGTCTCCTCCATCCCCTGGTCCATCGAACAAAACGACCACCCCAAAAAAGGAATTTTGTAAGAATAGGAAAGAGGAAAAAACAATAGGGTCCCACAATTCATTCCTCAGTCTCTATCTCTACACTCTCTTTTGCTAGACCCATTTTCCCCTCCTCCCAAAGTAGCCAACGTAACTTAACTATTTGGTAATAGAAGCGTGGCGCGCAATACGTAGGGTACCAACAAAAGTCAATAGCAAAAAGCCATAAAGTATACTTCGTTGACAGTTCCTAACCTCTGGCTGCTGTAGAATCCATGAGAAGCAAATTAACGACCCCTCATTTCAACCCCCTACACGAACCAACCAACCAATCAGAGAAGTGCTTTATTTTAAGGGGCCAAAGGTTTATAGAAAATAGTCCTCTATGGTAGCGGTAAAACGTTCATTCTTGGTACTATATGAGCCTTTTCACGCGTTTTCCCTGTGCTACGGTCGTGAAGGTAACCATGATACGCAAGGGGGGGGTCGATACTATTCTGCGGGTTAATGGGGGTTTCTCATATCAGTTGAAGGGGAAACGTAACAATTGGGCCTGCCAATAAACGGAGCCGGTTTTCACACACCCTCACGCGCGCCGTTGACGACCTCTATGCTAAATGTCGCGCACAATAAAGCACCTGGCGAAACCCCGCCTCAAACCCCCCCCCCCCCGAATTGAAATAGCTCTATCGCGTGGCGCGAGGGAGCTTTAATAACGTACACTTTTTGTTTTTCTCTATAAACTTTTAGTAGCACTAGGGCGAGTAGAATTAAATTCGGCGCACGTTCAATGTATACCGCTGGTTTCTTGGTTTCTCTCTCTCATACACTGACGGTAAATCATCTTTCTCTTTCAGTAAAGAGAAGGAGAAGATGCGAATATGAGGAAGGGAGTAAGAGAGGAGAAGCCATTCTAGCGGAAATGAAAATGTTCTCCCCGATTAAGCGACTATTTTGGGCCGCCGCGAGCCAACGAACGAAACGTTCTTCGAGAATTAAACGTTGTCGAGTGATGCTTTTCTTTCCTCTCCATCCTCATCTTCTCATCCCATGGTTATTCTCTCTCTCACACATTCGTTACATCATTTTCCTCCACTGCCATCACCATTACGCTAAGCCTTGGCTACTTGCTGTACCAGCTCTGACAACTTTTCTTCTTACAACACCCCCCTTCCCCCCATCATCCCCGATGAACAAAAAATATCTCTCGAGATTAATGACGTAATATGAAAAAGAAAATAGGCAAGTTTGGCCCCCCCAAATAGCTATCTAACTAGATCCCATACCATTTTCCCTTCCTAAGAAAAAAATGAGACATTATGTGGCTGTGGTTTTCTTTTTCTTTTTTTTTCATATTAGCTATAAAAGCAAGGAGCTCAATAATTACCGAGGTTACTGTGATCTAGATTTTTGGGCTCACTGAGGGGAAATTGGAATTATTTTTGAAGATAAATCAAAAATAAACTATGAAACTCCCTTTCGAAATTATTATCTAGGGACTCCGTGGGGTGGCGTTCTCTGATATTTGGTATTTTACTTTATTTTTATGGGGTCAGCAATATTTCATAAAGATATCGTTTGGACCCGTTTAATTTAGCAAAGGTATTATTCTTATTGATTGCCTTTATTTTACCAAATCTAGCTCAAAGTAGAACTGAACTAAGAACATCGCTAAAATACAATAGCTTTCAGAAGTGGTTTTAAATAACGCGGGAAATAAATGGCGGGAAGTCTCCTACCCCCTCCCCCAAGGCTGATAAAAAAATATTTGATACACTAGCGCCATCTGTTAAAACTCTTACGCAATTCAAAATAGCAGACAGCTGATAAAGGGGACGGAAAGTCACGAGTTTATGTTAAGAGTGTTAAAACTTAATCAGTTATTAATAAGTAATTAGTTATTACCTAAAGCAATTAATTTTAAATAATGGAAAGGTCTTTGGATAAAGTTCTAACTGATTTGTAAGGAAATTATCCATGTACTGGTTTTGTTTGAGCCATTAATTTCTAAATAAGCCAAGGCTTAGAATGTTTACATAAATAATTATCATGTTAAGCTTTCTAATTGCATTATTGAAATGCGCAAATTAATTTTTTGATGGTTTTTACAGGTGTAGGACACCAGGAGTGACAGGGGCATTATGCGCAGATACCCAAGGATTGTGCCTAACATGTGGGTCACTTATCAGATTCACCACTAGGTTGACCATTTAATTTTAATCCCAAATAATTTGTACCATTTTAGCTAAAGGAAATGCCATGGCTAAATCTGCTGGTATTTTTGCATCTATGGCTCATTTAGCGTCACAGTTGGAACCCAATAATGCTCCTCCAATCATATATTTGGAATCTGATAATTGGTATTGTCAAAAAAATGCCTATAATCTGGTTTTAGCATTATATATTCTAACATTGTATATCATTTCAGCAATATTATGGTTCAGAAGAAGAATGATATTACGCTAGCAATCTATAAAAGTCCCACAAAGGATGTCTAATTGTGTTGTCCCATTCCTAATGATTTGTCAAATTTACTAAACTTTGTATAAATTGTTTTATTATTTCATTTGTAAAATTGTAATAAATGATAACTTCTGGTTGTAAAAACTAATTAATAGTATAAAAGCATCCATACAGTAGGATTAGGCCCACAAGTTAAACCATAAGATTAGTTTGTTACACTAATTTAATTCATGTTTTTTTTGTTTTTTTTTTGCTGCTTATATCAAATATTAAGTCAAACTATCTAAGTATATCAAAAACACTCATTTTCGCGATAGTAACGTTTTAAAACCATTTAGTCAATGGTTCAGGGTCAAAGGTCATACAACAAAGTACAATCCATATCCATTACCATATACTTAAAAAACACTAAAAATTGAGCCTACCTTTAAGTTGATAGGCCTTGCAGAGATGTAATTGAGATGTTAGTGGCATTTTAATCCCAATTAGTTGAACCATTTTCACTCGTGCGCACCTCGATCCCGATTTACAAAAAAAGGCGGTAATTTAGGCCTTGGTCAACCACGTGGGAGTTCGGAGATGATAGCTGTATGCAACACAAAATTATACATAAATAATCAAATTAACCTTAAAATTACGCTAAATTTATAATTATTAATAATATTTAAAAACTACTATACAAATTTTAAATGAAATTAAAGAAATTAACATTACCGGTTTCCGACGGAGTCAACTTGCTTCATCAGCCCTGACTGAAAGAAGGCGCGAAACCTTTTTTTTTTTTATTTTTACTTACTATTTTTTTGGCCACATTGGAAATCCACGTCCAACCTAAATTTTTACATGATTTTGTACGAAATTTACATTGAAATTACACTTTATTATATAACAATAATTTAAAAGACTCTTGATCGGATATACAAACATTTTGGTATAATAATTATATAGGCTTCATATAGAATAAATATTTCTGAATTTAGGGTCAACAACTTACTCTTATACATTCTGTTCCGTATAACTTCAAAAAACTTTGATCGATATAAACATAATTTATACTCGATGTTTATTGGCTTAAAAATCACTGTCTTCTTCGTCACCCGTGATGTCGCTTCTGAGACTACTTTTCCTGGACATATTATCGGAGGCGTCGGACCCGACACTACTTCCCGATCCTCTCCTGGATTGATGTCGAGGGGCACTCAAGAAAATGTCTTCGGCGATCAAGGATTCGTCCAAAGAGAAAAACCTTCCGGTTTGACTTCCTCGATAGAAAGACTGACGCAAACGCCTGAAGCGACTGGCATTAAATAAATCCTCAACTTGAGTGTCGTTGATGGTTATATCTGGCACGGGAAGACCCGCTTCCGTTAGACCATCGTGATCCTCTACCCTCGTTTCCGGTAGGGCGTCCGTCTCTCTAGGGGCTTCGTCTTCAAGACCCAAGTCCGTCGAGGACGCTTCCTCGGTGTCTTTACCTCTGTTCCAGGATAAGGCTCGCCCCGGTGGAAGAAATTCCCTCAACTTGCCTTCCAACTCGGCGATTCTCCTTCTCGCGTCTCTAAGTTCTTCATCTTTTAAGAACACTTCCGTTGTTAAGCTCTGACACTTGAAACAAATACGTAAACATATCCCGCTGTAAGAATGCCGCGAAACCAATAGAGCTATCTCGGAAGCCATAGTGTGACGTCACCATTGAACCAAAGCGGTACCAAACATGGCCGCTCAATGCCAAAGCTAAGCCTAGGCACAGACGTCACAACTGAGATAGCTCTATTCAGATCTAAGATCACGTGTCTTACTTTTATTTGTAGATCGTTGATTTTTTCAAACGGTAGCTAAATTCAAAATAAAAATAGAAAAAGCTACCACACCCCAAACTTCCAAGTATAACAACAACTACAACCATAAGATATGTTCCTACCATAAATATGACACTTCCTATACTTCGTAATGATAGAGATTTACAGCTCGCGCTAGTTCTAGCAGAACGACAAGCGAGAATTGAAGCCCTACACTTGGTTAATTAGTTTTGCAGGACTTCCACCTTCGCCTATTTAGTCCGCATTACTAAGCCTTTGGCAGCCCCTCACCAGGCGTCGCTTTACCTTGAATCTATGACCTACCTCACTCATTTCATGACAAACTCCAGTTTGTAACCAGTGACAAACTTATGGAAGGACCATATCTTATTATAAACTTATGACTATAACCTACCTCCATTTGGGCTTGCCGCAGATTTTCAATCAAGGCCCGTATCTCAACCAGATCTTTTCCTGCAAAATAAAAATAATCCAGCCAAAACAATAGCCCAAACACCGACCTAAATTAAAATTAGGCTTAGAGCTAAGTTTCGAGGCGGAAAAATAAAATGGTTTCTGGGCAACCAACCTTTTTCGGTTTCGTGGTGAGACGAGGGAATGTAGAAAGAACTGGTACTTGTATCACCTTTGACCTCCGATTGAGGCATTTCAGAGGACATTCCCATCAGATTGTCCACGCTAAAAGTGCGTTTCGCTTGTAAATTATTCTTAATTCTGCGATCAAAACATTACAACCGAGGATTAATTAAAAAAAAAAAAAAGAAAAAGAAAAAGCTACGATGAAATATAGCTCCGAGCGTTAATTTTTAAAAGCGAAAAAACGTAAAATAAAAAAATCGCGGTCTACTTGATGGTAAAATCCGCATTCCTCGCAGCGAAAATAACGCAAAATCTCACCAATAATAAAAGAATGAACCATAAATTTAAGGTGGAAATTTTGACTTACCTTTCCCTGGCTTGTTGTTCCAGAACGCTTTTAGCTTCAGGATACTCGACCAACGCCTACGATAAACATAACATCGCATCCTTTATCAATATCAATTAAGAGGCGGTATAAGTTCATAAGATATGTTCCTCCATAAGTTTGTCACTGGTTACAAACTGGAGCTTATCATGAAGTGATTGAAGTAGGTCATAGATTCAGGGTAAAGCGACACCTAGTCAGGCGCTGTTAAAGGCTTAGTAATGCAGACTAAATAGGTATGAAGATGGAAGTCCTGCAAAATTAACCAACCGAGTGTAGTACTTAAATTCTCGCTTGTCGTTCTGCTAGAACTAGCTCGAGCTGTAAGTCTCTAGCATTACGAAGTATAGGTTGTGTCATACTTATCATGGAACATATCTTATAAACTTATGGTGGCAGCTCGACGAGGTATTAAATTAGCGGGTTATTTACCGCCATGAGATCCTTTCTAGACAAACACAACAATTCCGAGTAGCCGACGGATCGAACATCCGCGGTTCTCCTGTTTAGTTCCAACCACAAGAAAGGAGATAGGATAATTTAGTGGTTATTTTACAGGGTGTTTCAAAAAGGGTGGTAAAACCGAACCGAAGTACAGTGGTTCTATAGATAGTGTCCAGTAAAAGGGGGTGGGACAAAGAAACTTTCCTCTATATCGTTTCTTAACTTTAACTTTAGCAGCGCATGCGCTAAGTAAGGGTTGCCACTCCAGTAATTTGTTATTAGATCATCTCCTGTATGTATACAGGTTTGGAACTGAATGATAACAGAGCTGTGCTAATTAGCTGACAACTAATTGAATTAGAATTAGCAATTAGGTGAATATTTATGAACTAATTAATTAGCCAATTATCAATTAGACATAGAAACTAATTCAATTCAATTAGAAATTAGGCATTTATTTATCAAACTAATTAATTAGAATTACTAATTTCTAATTAATTACTTGTCTAATTAAAGTAAAAAAGAAACCATAAGTAAACATAAAAGTTTATAAGTGCCCATGGATTTAGTACTTTGGTAATGCAAAGTTTAATGTTTTAATGCCATTGAAAAACGGGTACGGAAGCCATGAATTATTCTCGAAAAATGAGACAAGCCTCGAACCTTCCGTCATGTTAAAATTTGTCTCATTTCTTCCTATAATGGACTCCTGAGTAGTAAATACATGCGCACTGCTATTAATTCGAGTAGGTAAAACAGTCGAAATTTCGAAATGGGGCAGTTGCGAACTACGAAATTTTCTACTAGTACTAGTATTCTCTCATGTTTGAGGAGCTGAAAAATTTAGAGTAGCACTAAGGTTTCCTCATCGATATAATAAGGCTTTTTCATATTCAAATAGATGAATCAAGAGTTAATTACTCGATTTTTTTACAACAAATTGGCGTAAAAGATTAATTGAAAATTCAATTGGCTAATTAGTTAATCCTAAATCTAATTAAATTTTAATTAGATAATTACCTTTCCGATTCATACTAATTAATTAGAATTACTTCTCAATTAGCACTAAGGTAATTTAAATTCAATTACCATTTTCAATTAGTAAATTTTGCTAATTAATTAGAAATTCAATTAGCTAACTAATTAATTAGCACAGCTCTGAATGATAATTACTGAATCGAACACAGAATTCTACAAGCTTTTCAGTCTGTTGTTGTAGATAGCATTTTGAATTGCACGAGTCACAAATGACTGGCAACACTTCTAATTGCACACTATCTATGGGTCGAAAGTGTTCGTTGGCATTTAGCCACAGAGACACCCAAAACAAGTTGAGATTACGGATTACCCTTAAATAAATTATTATAGAACCATCCCACTGAACATCGGTCCTATAATAACTCTCCCTTTTTTAACACCCTGTATATCAGACACTAAAGGTTAACAATATAAAAACAGGGATAGATTTAATTTTAGAAGTAGGAATGGAGAACAGAGTAATGTGGGAGCGCGCGCGTCAAAGTCCCGGACCCCCTTCCACGGGACGGAGGGGTATGAAAGAAGAGGCGGGTCATAGCGACAGAGGTAAAAAGGAAATGCGTATTTTTCACCGTCCCCGTCAGCAACGTCATCAAAACGTAGTTTAAGTGAGCCAATTAGATAATTTAAACTTTTAGTTACGTGTTGAAGGGTGGGCTCTATACTGGGTGGGCTATGAGTCGGACTGAAGCAAATACTAACCGTTCTCCATTCATACTTCTAAAATTAAATCTATCCCTGATAAAAACTAACTTATTTGGAACTCCATCGAGTCGCAAAAGGCTTATTTCACCAAAATAGCTTAAAGAAATAATAATTAAATTAACTTAAAGTTCTGCAAAACATCGTGGCTTATGAATATTCTATTAATCCATTGAATTCATCAAAAATAATGACCCAGCATAGGTCTGTCTAAATAATGTCTGAATCAGGTTGAATCGTCAGAACGTGCAAACCATGCCACATACGAAAGAGATAAAATGGTTCATACCTTTACACCTGGTAACGTTTCAACCTGATACCGATTATATAGGCCTACTTACTTCCCCTCAGTTAACCTGGCAACAACTACTTCGTCTCCACTGACCGGATTGGCTACAACTACCTTTATTTCCAAAAAAAAAGAAAGATAAAAAGTAGGTCAAAATAGACATTTGGAAAGAGATGAAAATAGAGAAAGTAACGAACTAGGAACATCAGTCCCCGATAAATAAAGATAAAAAAGGAAATGGTAACCTCACCTCGACTTTACCGTGATTGATGATGTACATTTCTCGCCCTATTTTGGAGATAAAAGATAAAGAGGAAAGGGATGCGACTGAATGACAAATAGAGAGAGAAGATGGAGATAAACAAGGAGAAGGTGGAAAACACTCGTACCCGTTTCTCCAGCTCGACAGATAAAATCTCCAGGAGAATAAATTTGGGATCGCAATTTTAAAACGAGTTCGCATAGAAACTCTTGCTCGCAATGTTGAAATATTTTTACCTTAACAAATAACAATTTAAGCTATCATCATATAGTTTAAATAAGAAAAGAAACAGAATATTTTTTACTTTGCACAAGGTATCTAAATGAACGTGGACCGCTATTTCGGCTCTTAATCGTTCAGGTAGCATATGTAAAAGCCTATATTCGTCCGTAGCCTGGGTTCTATAATTAGTTAGATTAATCAGGAATGCATACAGCTACTAGGAATCATTGCGCGACATCCATTTTCACTCAACGTATCTAGGCGGATTTTATGGGAAGAGCTATATACTAATCATTATGTATGTAGAATTTTACCTCGCGAATAATTTATATCGCTGCAAGTGGAACCTAGCTCGCGCACTGCCCAAACTGGCGTTGCTACCAACCAATGAAATCACAGAAAATCCTCAGAATTATGAGGTGTCAAGCCCGGCCCAAAAACTACGTAGAAATTAACATGGGAGATATGGAAGCGCAAGGATTCCTATTACCTTTATGAATTCCTGGATTAACTCATACATTTCTAACTCAACTCATATTAATGATAAACAAAAGATGTCTATCTAACACAAAGGACCAGTCACTAAATTATTACACGTAATCCGTAATCGGTGCATAGTGATTAGCCCCTCGATATTATGCCAAAATTTGAGCCTAAACCTAAACTGAAGCCCATTAATTAACTTTAAGTACCCATTCTTCTCATAGTTACTGTAATCTCCATTTTTATCCCTTCGAGTTTCAAAAAGACCATTCCATAAATTACTTACAGAGAAGCGTTCCAACACACACAGGGACGTGAGGGGTCGCCAAGAGGCAACGCCAGAAGGAGGAGTCTACCCCGAGTTCACTACACGCGGTTGCCTGCCTCTAGCACGTGCTTCTGGGCGCGAGAGGGAAATAACTCGAGAATGTGATCCCCCCTGCAGTGTTTGCGCTTCTCTTCAGGGATTAATGGAAAGGTCTAGATAGGTTTAATAATTTATCCGTGGTTACCTGGACCAGGAATATTCGGCCCACTTTTTGACTTTGATTTGTAGAGAGGCTGGCACTTTTCTGTGCGTTAAGTAAAGTTTGATTTGATCCATTCTGCAAAGTGCCCATTAGCGTTTGGTTTTAGTAATTAATCTAATTAAGGCGGCGGGAAAGGTGGAAGCTATACTTGGATTGAAATTCCTGACGGGTCGCGTTCATATTAGCGATAACATCGCCAACATTCCCCACAACAGTAGCGAAGACAAATACACCGATTAAGAATGTTAATCCAGTGAAAACATACTCCTATAAAGGTAAAAAAAGGTAGCTTAATAGCGTTCGCCGTAAATTCCAAAGGTTTAAAATCCAGTATAATAAATTGTTAAATAATTAATTCAATTAAACAACGGTACGGTACCAACCAGATCAGTTTCCGGAGGATTACAGTCTCCGATTGTTGTTAAAGTCATAGCCGACCAATATAAACAAACTACGTATTTGCTAAAATTAAAATATTAACTATTTATTTTAATTATCTTTGTATGTTTAACCTCAGGGAAATTGAGGGAAAGTTAAATTTAAGTTCATAAACAGAAGTAAGTATATTGAAGACAATCTCGTTAAAAGTTAAACATCCTGGCCGATTAATATATTAATCTATTATTTAAACTAGGCAAGATAACCGATTATTTAACCCTGCAATTAAACTAAGGATAGATTTAATTTTAGAGGTAGGAATGGAGAACGCGGTTAGTACTTCAGTCCTACCCATAGACCACCCAGTAGGGAGCCCCTCCCTCCAACACGTAACGAAAAGTTTAAATGATCTTTTTGGCTAACTTAAACTACGTTTTGATGACGTTGCTGACGGGGACGGTGAAAAATACGGAATTCCTTTTACCCTCTGTCGCTATGACCCGCCTCTTCTTTCATACCCCTCCATTCCGTGGAGGGGGGTCCGGGACTTTTGACGCGCCCGCATTACTCTGTTCTCCATTCCTACTTCTAAAATTAAATCCATCCCTGATTAAACCAATATCGACCAATTATTTAACACAATTAAACCAATATCGATCGATTATTTTACCGATTAATCGGTAAAAATCGACACATTAACCTCGAACCAATATGGTATAGGTTAAAGTGCCATATCGGTCACCAATTCAGATATCGATTTGTGCTTATCATTAATTTATCTAATTAGCACTGTACGTTTAACATGAAAGAATTTAAGGAAGTTAGATATAGTACATAATCAAAAGAAAGTATATAGAAGAAAATATCCCCCAAAGCTCTGCTCCATTGTCGCGAATGGTTTAATTTTAAATTTGTACCATTTTTTATTTCGAAATAAAAAAAAAATACTTATGATAGATAATTAAACTTACCGAACGAAATGCTGTTTATCCGTGCTATTGGTGTAAACCCATTGATTAATTCCTAAGCCTTCGTACTACAGTAACGTACACGCGAAAGAAAAATTCGTACGCTCTATTTAAATATTTAAATTTACACCTCTACATTCGATAATGTAAATTTTTCAGAAGAAAGCGATATTTTTATATATATATAACTCGTGGCATAAGTTTATAAGATATGTTCCTACCATAAGTATGACACTACCTATGTACTTCGTAATGTCAGAGACTTACAGCTCGAGCTAATTCTAGCAGAACGACAAGCGAGAATTGAAGTACTACACTCGGTGGTTAATTAGTTTTGCAGAACTTCCATCTAGGTCCTATTTAGTCTGTACTAAGCCCAAATTTGACAGCGCCAAAACCAGAACCAGGCGTCGCTTTACCTCGAATCTATGACCTACCTCAATCACTTCATGACAAGCTCCAGTTTGTAACCAGTGACAAACTTATCAGAGGAACATATCCTATGAACTTATGCTCGAGGGCAAAAAGAAATTTCATAGGAAACAACAAATGAACGGAGGAAGGAAGGAAGGAAGGTGGAAATTGAAGGAAAAAAAGGAAATAAGGAAATATTGACTTTAAATTTACTAGCTAGGAAAATTGTTACTGTACAAAAATCCTGAAAAGGAATTTTTGCCCGGGAATCTTCCTTGTGTATACAAAGTAAACTTGGTTGGTAAAAGGATCGAGGTCCCGATTTAGCATATTCCATTAGCGAGGAACGAAAATTTCAATAGAATTTACCCCCTTCTCTTAATCCCTCTCTACCACCCACCTACACACTATACACTATACAACGCGAGTGTATTTCATTATCTCAAGAATTATTGTAAATGAAGAAACTTTAAATTAAGAAAATTCGATACATTATGTTTTAAGCAAGAACATTTAATAACGTGGGAGATTCAACAGCTTAAAAGGGTGTGTATTTAAGGAGGCATCGGCAAGGTGGGATCGTAAAATACGTCATAGGCACGTGATTGAGGAAAAGGAGTTGTTCAAAGAAACTTTCTTAGCAAAACCAGGGATAGATTTAGTTATAGAAGTAGGAATGGAGAACGGTTAGTATTTACTTCAGTCCGACTCCTAGCCCGGTATAGAGCCTCTCCCTCCAACACGTAACAAAAAGTTTAAATTAACTTATTGGCTCACTTAAACTACGTTTTGATGACGTTGCTGACGCGGACGGTGAAAAATACGTAGTTCCATTTTACCTCTGTCGCTATGACCCGCGTCTTCTTTCATACCCCTTCGTCCCGTGGAAGAGGGTCCGGGACTTTGACGGGCGCCCAGACTACTCTGTTCTCCATTCCTACTTCTAAAATTAAATCTATCCCTGGTAAAACTTTGCCTTCTATCTCGCTTTTTGGCGCCTGCGCTGTAGTCTTTTTGTAGTTTCAAACGAATATTCATGAGAGAAAGTTACGTTTCATAATAAATACTAAATACTCGGTGTTTTGAGAGGTGTAAAGATTGGGGGGGGGAGAGCCTAGTTAAAAGCCCCAAAATTGCGCGGGTTGAGAGAGAGAAAGAGAGAGAAAAGATGAAGATTGTATATTGGCAAGAACATGTACATCGTATACGTACCTCGGAGACGACGTAATACAAACAACCGATCCAGTGGATGACCGTCGCCAAGGAGAGCGTCAACCGAAACGCTCGGATTCCATTGGGATTACTCGTTCGGCTTTAGAAAGAGAAAGGATGGGGGGGAGAGATAAAAATAAGAGATAAAGATTTAAAAGAAAGGATGGATGTTGGAAGATAAGTTCCGACCAAATGCCCCAGTAAAAGGGACGGTGAAACGACACCCCTACCAAAAAAGTCATTTAGGACCAGCGTTGTACCCTAGATGTTCTTTTTTCTTACATTCTTATTTATCTGGCGTTAGGTCTAAGCTAAAGCCTTACCGGAAACGTATCGATTACGCTACTAGATTCTAGCATAAGTTTATAACTGATATGTTCCTACCATAAGTATGACACTAGCTATACTTCGTAATGCTACTGAGAGACTTAGAGCTCGAGCTAGTTCTAGCAGAACGACAAGCGAGAATTGAAGTACTACACTCGGTTAGTTAGTTTTTGCAGGACTTCCATCTTCCTACCTATTTAGTCTATACTAAGCCCTAATTTGACAGCGCCAAAACCAGGCGTCGCTTTACCTCGAATCTATGACCTACCTCACTCACTTCATGACAAGCTCCCGTTTGTAACCAGTGACAAACTTATGAAGGAACATATCTTATGAACTTATGATTGAAGTGATAATAATCTAAAGATACAAAAGTAGCGACTTACCTATCAGCCAAATCGTAAAACTTGTAGACGGAATGAAGCTTTAGTAAACGATTCAAACGAGCTATTTTCATCATCGTCGTCGTGTTGCGGGGATAAGTAGGGATTATTAGAGGCAGAGATCACGTGGGGATTGAGGATGAAAAGGGATTACGATTCGAGAGAAAAACAGAAAAACATCAGGATAATGAGTTCTTGATGAAAGGGAGAAACTGTAGGCCTAAAACTGCATGAACAAGCTCACCGGCACGATCTGGTAACGTGTATGAAGTAAAATCTGAAAAAAAAAGAAATAAAAACAGTAATTGGAGCGAAGCTACTACCAAAAGTTCGTAGATAAAACGCGAAAAGTATACTCCGTTGAAGCTTCCTCGCGATGTGTAATATGAGAAACCCCCTTTATCTCTCAGAATAGTGTCGACCCCCACAACAGTAGCACAGGGAACACGCGCATATAGGCTCTTATAGGGCCAAGAATTAACGTTTGGATCGCCACCATACCATGCAGTAAACCTTCAACCTCTAAAAAGCTCTTCTCTGATTCGTTGGTTGGTTCGTATAGGGGGTTGAGAGGAGGGTCTACAACTAAAGGCTGGGAACTGTATACGAACTATACTTTTTGTTTTGATCTATGAACTTTTGTCATAGCACCTTCATCGATTGAAATGGAAACTAAAGATAGAAAACTTACAAGGCAAAATTTGGGAAAAGGTTTCCGTGGGAAATATGGAGAGAACGTCTCTAATGAAAACCTGCTGTCTGACGTAGTTTTGACGTATGCGTTCCGAATCGTAAACCTGAGTGAAATTTGAGAGAGAAACTTGAGAAATAAATCCGTAAGCTTATATTTGAAAGAGATACTGTCCGGTGATGATTTATACACTGTAAATTCAAAGTGAGATGAACAAAATATTGAACCACTTACCGGGATTCCGTCCTGCATGAAAGCCGTTCGCATTTGCACGCTGATGTCGGCCAGATAGATAAGGTCCGAAAAACAATCGCAAACGTACAGAAGATCGACTTCCTCCTGCAAATTTAATTGATTTACTTACTAATCAATGATTAATCTTGTTTATTCTTTCGATCTCAATTACTTGCCTCTTCCACAACTTCCGGGAAAGCTATTCTTAGCAGAACTGTCCACATATTAAAGACAGTAGCCAAAGCTACTAATCCCTATTAAGTATATTTTAATAATTTGTTTTTAATTACAGCTAATTGCAAAAATGGAGGGTAATTATAGGGCTGAAGTACAGTGGTCAGTATGTTCCATGGTAAATCCATTTTGAGTCGAAACTTCTACGACATTTTGGCCTATGGGACACCCTAAACAAGGTATGATTGGAGTGTTTTAAGGATTACCCCTTAAATTTAATTAAGAAACTGATTAAGACAATGATTTCTAATTTAATTAAGGGCTCATCCCTAAAATAATCTAATAATCTTAACTGGTTTAGGTTGACTCATTGTGGCAAAATGGCAATTAAAATTTTCCAACTCAACGAGGGGCTGTCCACTCAAAGTAATTGATGTACACGGCTGTACCTTTGACTATCCTAAAGTGATTACGCGTAATATTTAAAATCCCTGCCCTTGACAGTGCCAAAATTATTACATGTAATACGTAATCGTTGTACAGGGAATTTGACAGTGATTAGCCCCTCGCCATAGAACCATCCCACTGAAATTAAGTCCGACCACCCTGTATATGTCCTTAAGTCTTTTAAAAAGTAATTTTGTAGGTAACGAACCGTCCAGTAAAAAATGGCGTTGCCATCGGGATGAAGAGAAAATCTGGATAACTCCTCTTCATCCTAAGTAATTACTTAACTTTAAGTAACTTGGCGGCAAACAACAGCAAGCAAATTCGTAGGGCTTTCCTTACTTTGGTCTGAATTGATGGTTGGGGTAACAACCTGGACCGCAATCGCGTGGGACTAGTTCCTGCAGATACAGTTTCCCGATGACCAGGGGGTGGTGAGAAGCCACTGGATCCGGTCAAGACAGAGGACGACCCTTGAGCGAGGGGTAAGGAGGAGGAAGAGGGGGAGGGTATGGAATGGTCGAGAATGATGTCGGACGGTCCGGTACAATTACCGCGGTCAGTCGCGATCAAAGAGAAAGAGGACGACTGGACAGGTGGGTTACCGTTACAAACGGACTCCGTGCTTCTAATACGATAATAACGTGCCAATCAAAAGAGCCCCCAATGCAATCACGTGATCAAAAACAAAAAATAATAATATAAAAACGTGCGCAAAATAACTTAAAAAAAAAGAAAAACATTTCATTCAAAAACTTATCGAGTGTTGCCAGAAAAAAATAGATAAAATTAGGTTAAATCAAGAAGTGATGTCTAGTTTACTGGGGAGAAGGTATAAATTCGCCACATTTCCAGCAGCTTTATCTCCAGTCCAAATGTAGCCTGTCCGGAGTTAATCCCCGCCGCCTCTAAATTACAACCAGCATCTCATTGGTTCTTACAGTCATATTTTCCGACTGAGGAGAGGCAGCGAAATAGCCCGGCCTCCTTTTACGTCCCCCCTTGTATTTTGAAAGGGGGACTGGGACTATGGCGCGCGAATACTTAGGCATCTTACACCTTCTCCCTAATAAACTAGATATCACTTCCTGGTTATATAACAAAATAAAATTCGGTGGAAAAAATATGGAGAAATATGACATAGTATTGAAAGGAAAATGAAACCCCTTACGCGCGTTTTATAAAATAATATTTCCGAGAAATTCAACGTGAATAAATTATTGATTTTCATATTGAAAACTGAATGTACTTTTATGAATAACATTGGCTTAAAACTATATTATGAAATTCTCGAAAAACGGACTATAAAACATACTGTATCTTGTAATTTAAAGTGATTAAAGGTTCGACTTACTTTTTGTTAGCTGCCTCCACAGTTGGGGATAAACAACGTGTCTACATTCGTAAATAAATAATATATGCAAATTTTTAAACTAGACGCATTCCAAAGAAATAAATTCCGTAAATGTACTACTTAAAAATTTTCAATAGCTATTTTAACTCTAACATTAAAACTCGATTTACTCCTATAACGTAGTTTCCCCGTTAAAATTTAGTGTATAGCGGGAAAAACATTTCTACAGGGGTTGGTAGAAAATACATGGGACGTTTGCCCCTGATTGCCTGCTTCCCCTCGAGGATGTGGCGAGGTACTTAAACTTATCGCAGTCTGTGGGATTTTTTTAGGCAGTTTTATCAGAAATTAATGGGGAGGGATGTTTTTGTACAATTTATAGTTGAAAATGTAATTTAATTAAGAAACTGAATACGCAATAATTTCTAATTTAATTAATTAAAGGGTCATACTCCTCAAATCTTAACTCGAAAACGATGTCCGTTGTAGCAAAATAAAGATAGAAGCTACATTTTCCAAAAGAACATCCCCTTAATTTCTAACAGAATTTTTCAGAAACACCCTGTACACGGAATGGTAATGTACATATACCTAAAACTAGATATATATTACTTTCCCGCCAAAAGTTCCCGCAAAAAACATATTTTTCCCTGGTACCTTTCTCCCACCATGCATTTCTTGCCGATGGCGTTAAAACACAGAGGACGAAATAAGACGCGTAAATAATTAATGTTTTAACCGTAGAAAGAAAAGGTAAAGACATTCAGCGCGCGGGTTTTACCTGTACGCTCGGCTCCATCGTTTCCTGGCCTGCATCATAATGATTTTGATCTCGACTTCCGTCGTTGGATCGGAAGTCGTCTTGAAAGTCCACGGATGACCCTGGCACCGATGACACGTCGAGTTCCTGGTCCGAGTTGCGAAGGTGGTGGTCGCCTAACGTTAAGGGGGTGACCAAAACCAAGAAATGAATATCTCTTTTTTTACCAGAGCCTCCCTCCACGCGCTTCTATAAAAGTTCCAAAAATAACGCAACCACCGCTAGGAGGACCCGGATAATTTCTCATAGTCGCCAAGCGGCATGGGGGGAAAGAGCTCCAGAACCTCAAGTACACTCGGAGGAAATAACTAAAGGAGTTCTCAGCGCATTGATAATTTAATGAAATAGAATAATACTTTCCGGGAGTTTCCTGTTCAATTATTATTATTATCATAAGTTTATAAGATATGTTCCTACCGTAAGTATGACACATTTCGTAATGCTACTGAGAGACTTACAGCTCGAGCTAGTTCTAGCAGAACGATAAGAGAGAATTGAATGATTACACTCGGTTAGTTAGTTTTGCAGGACTTCCATCTCGTCCTATTTAGTCTGCATTACTAAACCTTTGACAGCACCTGACCAGGCGTCGCTTTATCCAAAATCTATGACCTACGTCACTCACTTCATGACAAGCTCCAGTTTGTAACAGTGGCAAACTTATTGAATATATCTTACAAACTTATGTTAATATCTACACTTTGGGGAACTAGGTAAAGTCAAAAGTACATAGATAAAAACAAAAAGTATACTTCATTGAAGCTTGCTCGTGAGGTGTAATACGAGAAACCCTCCCCCTTCACCTCTCAGAATATTGTTGACCCCCCTCTGCGTATGTATGATCACCTTCACGGTCGTAGCACAGGGAACAGGCGTGAATAGGCTCATATAGTACCAAGAAGTAACGTTTGGATCGCCACTATAGAGTACTGTTTTTAAAAACCTTCGACATACAAAAAAGAAGCTCTTTTATGATTGTTTGGTTGGTTCATGTTAGGGGTGGAGTCTACAGCCAAAGGCTGGGAAGTATGGACGAAGCATACTTTTGTTTTTATATATGAACTTTTGCCAAACCAAAAGAGCGATAGATTTTAGGGGCAACAATACCTCCCTTGTTTGTAACACCAAGGAGGATGAAAGGAAAGGGAGAGGCGCTGCTCTAGCCGCTTTTCCCGTTACTATAGTGATGGGACGAAAGTCGAGGGATCACTAGCTGGATGTTGAGATGGTAAAGAGGGGAATAGCGGATGGATTAGGTGCGTAACGAGAGTAGGAAAGTGAAAGGATCTCCTATTCCACCAGGATTTTTATTGAAAAAATACCATATTTAGGATGGGGTATTTTTTTTTGGAAAACAAAAAAAAAGGGATATAAAAAATACTTGCAAAATGATCCGGAGGAGTGACTTCCGCTAAGCGCCGACGAAAGTTGATCGGTGCTTGGAAGAGGAGACACTTCTGTCAAATCAAATCGGAAGGATCGAGTTAGGGATTTTTTACGGATTATATCGAGGTTAGCCATCACTTTTCGCATATTTTCATCTTTTTACGACCTATGGGAATTGGGAAAAGACTTTTATTAGTTTGTCACTCAAAATTGCATTTAGGTAATTTTATTTCAATCCACTTCTGAACTTTCCCTTTATTGAAAACTTAAACTTGTTGAAAGACAAAAACAAGAAGAAACGTAATAAGGAAGTTTCAATTTAGGCTTAGCAATTTAAAAGGGAGGGTTGGGGTGAGTGGGTTTATTGACAAGAGAATTTTTAAAACTGTATTCCTTTACTACGAAGTTATATTGGGAAATACTTTAATACATTAGGATAAACAATAAAGTTAATTTAAACACTTAATCACGATAGAAAAATAACTCTATTCCTTATCTTTTTTCTATTAGAACGTAGTTGATGTTAATAAATAAACGAACGCAATAAAGTATTACGTATTTACAACTTACCATTAAGTTATTGGATCATAAATCGTTCAACTTCTAAGCCTAACCTAAATTATGTCTCGACTAGAACTAATTTAACGTCTGGTTTGACAATGAAACGGGTTGTCAACTTATATATTTTTAATTAAAAAAAGGGCTCTTAATAAATTTTCTATTATCTATAACTGTGTTTGCCCGCCTTTCCTTCCGATAATAGGAAATGGATATTTTATCGGGTTTCCATGGAACTGTCGCGACTAAACTCGGGAAGTAATAATACCAATCGCTTTCACCTCACGCATCTGAACCCCCATAGGGGAAAAGAAAAATCGGAAAATGGGTTGCCTGATAATACAAAACTAAAGATACTAGTCGAATTTTTACCGCTATTATTAGTTTGAGGCCTTTCATCAAACGGAAACTATTTTTCGTTACAAAAACTGTATCAAAGGAAACGATGCTCGAATTTCCCCGTTTCGATAAACCTTGGAAGTCACGTGTTGTAAACAAAGTGATTTCCCGCGCTTAATTTATAAAGTTCCTCCTATAGTATCTACTATGATTACTAACCTCATTCTGATTGGCCGAAAATCCGGCTTTTTAGTAGAAAACTACTAAGAAATACTACTGTAACCAAGATTAATTTCAAAATGGAGGTAGTGCCACGCGTCTGATGATTAGTGTTTAAATTGCGTCACTATACGGTGTTAAAGCCAAAGTAGTTTCTAAATTATTAATTTCCTTCATTTAAAAGGACTCGTTAAAATTTCTAGCGATAAAAATGGTGATTAACCTCAGATTTTTTTTTGACATAATTATAGCCAAGGCTTAGCTAAAATAATTGTCTTGCGATTTATAGGTATCTTTACTTCAATCCGTCGACACTTCCCACGAAGATATGATTGTAAGTTTATAATTAAACTAATATTTATTCAATTAAAATGCTAAATAATAAATATCCTTGGTAATTTCTAAAAAGCACGATGCCCAAATGGATTTTTATGGCATTCGTTTGGCTACATGCTCATCAGATAGATCAGTTCGCGTGTTTGATGTTAGAGGTGGAACCCAAAAACTAGTGGCCGATTTAAGAGAGTACGTTTAAAGGAAACATTTAAATAAGAGTTGAATATCAACAAAAGAACCATTACAGACATGAAGGCCCAGTTTGGCAAGTAGCTTGGGCTCATCCAAGATTTGGTACAATATTGGGATCTTGTTCTTACGATCGGAAAGTTATAATTTGGAAAGAAGTGGGTGGTTCGTGGAGTAAAATTTACGAGTACAATAATCATGATTCTTCCGGTAAAAATCTAATTATTATAAGTGAATTCCTACCTTAATAACAACCACCAAATCAATGACAGTTAACTCCTTATGTTGGGCTCCTCATGAATTTGGATTGATGTTGGCTTGTGGTAGCTCCGATGGTGCCGTTTCTGTCATTTCAAGTACGGGAGATGGAACTTGGGACACGAAAAAGATTAATAATGCCCATACTGTATGTATATATCCATGATCCATATAGATTAAAAATAAAAAAAAGGGTTTAATTTTAATATTTCTTTAAGATTGGATGCAACGCAGTTAGTTTTGCTCCCGCTATTCCAGCTGGTTCCGTATTTGATCAACCTGGAACCCAACCCCAAACATTAATAAAGAGATTTGTAACTGGGGGATGTGACAATCTTGTCAAAATATGGAAATATATGTTAGTATAAGAAACAAATCTCCCCCAAAACTAGTTAAATTAATAATTACCTAAAATAGCGAAGAAGAGGGTACATGGAAAGAAGACCAAAAACTAGAAGCTCATTCTGATTGGGTACGAGATGTAGCTTGGGCCCCTAGTGTCGGATTACCCACTAGCATCCTTGCTAGTTGCTCCCAAGATCGGAGGGTCATAATATGGACAAATGACGGAACTAACAGCGCATGGACCTACCAAATCTTGCATACTTTTGATGATGTAGTTTGGCACGTCAGTTGGTCAGTTACTGGCAATATTTTGGCTGTTTCTGGTGGAGATAACAAAGTAAAACTCCCCTCCCCTATTAATATTCTTGTTTGTTTAACCATAATTTTATAATTATTAATTTCTAATTAAAATAGGTCAGTTTATGGAAACAAACAGTTGATTCTCAATGGGTCTGTATCAGTGACGTTAAAAAGGGTGAAGGTGTTGTTACAACTGCAAATTAAATGAATGAAAGTATTGAATTTCCATGGCTCCTCCTCCTATATTTTGTAATATAAATCAAATTACTGAAATTAGTTAAAAATAAATAAATTTGTGCTTTCTTTTTTAAATAACGTAACGAAGACTGGAATTTATTTTTTTTCCTATGAAGAGTTTACGATATTATTTAAAAAATTGAGGGCAGGGTTTTTTTTTTTTTGTTAGCTTTTGTAGAAGGTTAAATATGTACAACAAGTTCAACACTGTGTGGATTTTTCATTTTTCATTCTTACTCGCTTTTAAAGTGAAAAACTTATATTTCGTTCTTACTCGCTTTTAAAGTTAAAAAAACTTATATTATTTCTCATCAAATTCCATATATCTAGCATGCATGGCTTTCTTAGCAGCTTCCTTGTACGTGTCTTTTGCAGTTGCGCCAAATGTAGCTCCTTTCATCCCCAATCCCGCTGAACCTACTCTTCTCGTTACCTTTGTAGAAAATAATAAATATCTCGCTTCAATAACAACTCTTTCCCCCAAATATTAGGCGCTAAAATAGTAATTACGTCAATAATTCCAGCCATTCCTTGATTTTCCCTTCCAAGTCCTTGTCCTTCCGACCATCCCATGGCTTTTAACATTTTATTGCCAATATTTTCAGCACCAATTCCCTCCTTTGTAGGTTCTTCAAAAGCTCTAAATGCGTAATACTCGCAACATTAGGGCTAATTCCCACATCGTTCTCACTAGTATAGAAGTGTCAGTAGTTTTAACTATACAGATAGACAGTCTGTCCTAGATGGCCTGCGTCAACAAGACGACGTCATGTTCCGTTAACAAGACGACGTCATGTTCCGTTAACAAGACGACGTCATGTTCTGTTAACAAGACGGCCGCCGTCACCATGACGTCATTGTCCGTTAACAAGACGGCCGACGTCACCAAGAAGACGTCCTAGTCCGTTAACAAGACGGCCGCCGTCACAAAGTCCGTTAACAAGACGGCCGCCGTCACGAAGTCCGTTAACAAGACGGCCGCCGTCACCAAGAAGACGTCATAGTCCGTGAAAACGACGGCCGCCGTCACCATGACGTCATGGTCCGTGAAAACGACGGCCGCCGTCACCATGACGTCATGGTCCATGAAAACGACGGCCGCCGTCACCATGACGTCATGGTCCGTGAAAACGACGGCCGCCGTCACCATGACGTCATGGTCCGTGAAAACGACGGCCGCCGTCACCATGACGTCATGGTCCGTGAAACCGACGGCCGCCGTCACCATGACGTCATGGTCCGTGAAACCGACGGCCGCCGTCACCATGACGTCATGGTCCGTGAAACCGACGGCCGCCGTCACCATGACGTCATGGTCCGTGAAACCGACGGCCGCCGTCACCATGACGTCATGGTCCGTGAAAAATACGGCCGCCGTCACCATGACGTCATGGTCCGTGAAAAATACGGCCGCCGTCACCATGACGTCATGGTCCGTGAAAAATACGGCCGCCGTCACCATGACGTCATGGTCCGTGAAAAATACGGCCGCCGTGACCAAGATGACGTCATGGGTCAACAACAAGATGGCTGACGTCACCAAGACGACGACGTGGAGCGTCAACAAAGATGGACCGTCATTGCGGAAGAGTGTCTATCTGTATAACTACTATAGTGCCTAACGATAAGCCTACAATGTGCTAATAAATTAAAACGTGAGCGTACGTTGCTTGTTGCATTTTTAAATGTTTAAGGTATTTATCTTTGAGCCTATTTGGTTTAGGAACATCGGGTTGACCGTATTTCTCCCGTCGTTCTTTGGCTCTATCTCTATAACCAGTCTACAAGAGAAAAAAATTAAGGGAGAGCGGTGTTTTAGAATGAAAAAGTAGCTTTTCGCCATTTATGGTAGAAAAAAACATTTTACATCTCTTTCTCTTCTTTCTAACTCTTCAATCTCTTCAGGTGATAATTTACTTCTTCTTAGAGTCGCGATATTTTGCTGCAAAACAACAATTAATTAATTAATTCATTCACTAATTAATTTACCTTACCCCTAAACAAAGGCTTAACAAACAAACAATCCTTATTAAAATAAATAAATAATAACTAACTTTATGCAAATCAGAAAGTTGTTGATGTTTTTTCAAAGCTTCGGCACTCGGAAATTGACGTTTGCAAAGCAAGCAAGCCATCTTGTGCCAATCAACTAGTTTATTCTCTTCGGCTCTTATCGCGTCCAAGATTCCAATATCATCTAACTCATTATCAGAGTCACTTCCTTCTCCGTAAGAAGCTACTAACCCATAAACAAAATAAAATAATCCTTAAAAAAACTGGTCTTACAGGGAAAAACCATCAAAATGATAATAAAGAAAGGTTAAAAATAATCTGACCTCCCATTTTATCCTCCATTTCTTTTTTCTTCATGACTTCACTTAGAAGCGCTTGTCTCTCCATCGGAGTTGATCTTTTCTCTAAAATAGCGAAACCAGCATCGGCGGCGGCAGACTGTCGAGCCGTGGCGGCGGCGGCGACGTTTACGTATGGCACTTCACCACCAACTGGTAAAAGAGGAGTTCCTTGAGCCATTGGAATCCCTAATTTAGCATTCTCCTTCTTTTGATTCAACGTTTTGGCCCATCGTTCCATGTCTTTCGCGATCTTCTTGGCAATCTTGACCTTGTCCTGTTTGTCTTTATCTTTTCCCTTATTTTTGTCATCTTTCCCGTCATCGGTGGCATCCGTTTCACCACCAGGGACCGCGGTTGTAGAAGCTGTTGCGGTTGAGTCTGTAGTGGCTGCTGTTTGAACGGGAGCGACGAGATAAGTTTGATTAATGCCGTCCCAGTAAAGGTACTGTTGGGTTTCCGAATTGAAGTAGTATTGGGAATTGGAATCGTAGTAAAGACCAGTAGTTGGGTCGTAGTAATAACCAGATGATTTGTCATACTGGTACTGAGAAACATCCGGAACAGGGTATTTGTTGTAGGTGACACCTTCAACAACAACCGTCCCGAGATTAGTGGCAACAGCGGACTGAAAAAGTAAACGACGTTGAAACGACGATTTAGTTCCCCATTAAAGGGAGGGTGAAGTAGAAAATCAAGTGATTTTTTATCGATTCTTCTACTAATTATAAGACCAGTCTGCATAGTGAAACATTTACACCAGGAAATACCAACTCCGAATGATTTTAAAATTATTTCAAATTAGGTTCAGATTTTAAGGATAATTTTAAACAAGGACCTCCGACCAATCGCGTAACGCCCTGCCTTTTTGTTAACAAAATTCTCGTGGCACGTTCCGTGTTGAATGAAATTTATCATGAGATTTGATAAAATTAGGCGCGCAACGTGACAATCGTGGCGCGAGACATGGAGCGTGCCACGAGAATTTTGTTAATAAAAAGGCAGGGCGTTACACCATTGGTCGGAGGGGCTTCTTTAAAATTATCCTTAAAATCTGAACCTAATTTGAATTTTAAAATCATTCGGAGCTGGTATTTCCTGAATGTTTCACTTTGCAGACTGGTCTTATAATTAGTATAAGAATCGATAAAAAAAATCACTTGATTTTCCACTTCACCCTCCCTTTAAGCTTCATGACAACTTTTCGTCAACTCACAGATGTCTTAGTAGAGTTACTAGTGTTCTTAATGGAGGATGATGATGTGGTAAAGACTGGTTTATTTTCTTTTCGATGATAATTCGTTTGATTGGCTGACTGCTGCGTGGTTGCGGTGGACGAGTAGCTAGTAGCGGATGCGGAAACCGGAGCGGCACTAACGACAGTGCTACTAGCGGAGATGACGGCGTTACTAGACACGGACGCGCCATCAGTACCGGATATTGTACCACCAGTATTATAATTATTATATTGATAATACTGGGTTGCTGGTTGAGTCGTATTATTATTATTATTGGAATAGTCCAATCCCTGTTAATACCGTAAGAGTTTTAGGGATTTGAACTAAACTAATCGCGTTAAGAGTTTCAAAGTCCAAGATTAACAACCTGATTTGTCCATTGGGCCGCGGCTAAAGCCACACTCGCCGCATTGGCACTAGCAGCGCTGTTCATGGATGTTAAGGATCGTCGAGTATAAGAAACGGCTACTTCTCTCCCATCTATGACGAAACTTTCGTTTAAAGAAAGTAAGGCATCGTGAAGTTGAGTGGCTTCCGCCGTGGAATGAAGTTCTACGAAACAAAATCCTCTCGAAGTTCTAGTCAATTTATCTTTCGCGACTTTGAGCCTTTTAATAGGAAGGGCGGTAAAATTTCCCAAAACCGCTAACACTCTTTCTTCAGTCGTTAATATGTCAAGGTTTCTGAATAAAAGTGCTGAAACGAAAAATTTAACTTTAATTAAGCTTCCCGTTCTTAAAGCGTTAATTATCTTACTGTTTGATGGAGTGGCGCTGACTTCGTGTGACCCTTCTCCAAAATTACCCGTGTCAACATCTACAAAACAATAAAAATAAAAATTCAGTGAGGATTAGTTTCATTTCGGTGCACAGTCTATCCAAAATTCACCTTCTCTCATAGAATTGCACTTGAAACAATAATCTCTTCTTCGAAAATTGTTCACTCCACACTACAATTAAAAAAAAAGAGACATTAGTCAAGGGTTACCGAGGTGAAGAGAGATTAGTCATGGGTTAGCGAGGTGAAGAGAGATTAGTCACGGGTTAGCGAGGTGAAGAGAGATTAGTCACGGGTTACCGAGGTAAAGAGATATTAGTCACGGGTTACCGAGGTAAAGAGATATTAGTCACGGGTTACCGAGGTAAAGAGATATTAGTCACGGGTTACCGAGGTAAAGAGATATTAGTCACGGGTTACCGAGGTAAAGAGATATTAGTCACGGGTTACCGAGGTAAAGAGACAGTCACGGGTTACCGAGGTAAAGAGACAGTCACGGGTTACCGAGGTAAAGAGACAGTCACGGGTTACCGAGGTAAAGAGACATTAGTCACGGGTTACCGAGGTAAAGAGACATTAGTCACGGGTTACCGAGGTAAAGAGAGATAAGTCACGGGTTACCGAGATAAAGAGACATTAGTCACGGGTTACCGAGGTAAAGAGACATTATAGTCACGGGTTACCGAGATAGAGACATTATAGTCACGGGTTACCGAGATAAAGAGACATTAGTCACGGGTTACCGAGATAAAGAGACATTATAGTCACGGGTTACCGAGATAAAGAGACATTATAGTCACGGGTTACCGAGATAAAGAGACATTATAGTCACGGGTTACCGAGATAAAGAGACATTATAGTCACGGGTTACCGAGATAGAGACATTATAGTCACGGGTTACCGAGATAGAGACATTATAGTCACGGGTTACCGAGATAGAGACATTATAGTCACGGGTTACCGAGATAGAGACATTATAGTCACGGGTTACCGAGGTAAAGAGATATTAGTCCCGGATTATCGAGATAAAGAGACATTAGTCCCGGATTATCGAGATATTAGTCCCGGATTATCGAGATATTAGTCCCGGATTATCGAGATATTAGTCCCGGATTATCGAGATAAAGAGACAGTCACGGATTATGGAGATAAAGAGACAGGGACTTGCAAATGCATACTTTAACGCAATTCCAATCTTGTCTTCCATTAATTCCCCTATCCATAAGCTGACCGCAATCTTTGGGAATGCTGTAGTGAAGAACGGCTTTGTACTGCGATCCCGGAAAAGTCAGGGCACCCTTTAAAGAAAGCAAAGTCGATGGAAAAAAAGTTAATTTCAAAAATCTATCCCGAGAAAATTTTGAAACCAGTTTCCAACTCTGTCCTTTTTATAAACTCCTGGATTAAAAACTGACGACAGTAAAAAGATTGGGCGGAAAAACTTGGAAATATTTATTCCTTTTCCATTTATATATAGTTTTTATGGGGCAATAAATTGTGAGAACGAAAACCGCCTTGCCACGGGGCATCCGAACCGAAGAAAGGATGACAAAGGAATTTAAGTGGATTATTTTAAAAAAGGACGAAATTTTCTTTTATGTTCTTCCCCTCTAAGTGATGATTTAAAGAAAATGTGCGAGCCTGTTTATTTTTCTTTGCGCTTGATTTAAAAGCTAAGTTAAGTAACATAATCTACATTATCGATAATTTTCCCTCTTTCCTCAGCTAGTAAGCCAAACCTAAATTAATTAATTTAATTAAATCTATCAAAAGAAGCTAAGTTATAGTATTTATAAAGCTAAGAAAAGAAAACTGCGTTCAAAAATAAAAAAGCTTACTGTCTTGTAAGTTTTATCAGCTCTAACATTTTATATTCGACAAAACACGGGATGAACCAGTTAGCGTCAGCCCAAGTGCACGTTCGTTAAATTTGTTCTTAGTTACAACTAAGAACCCATTTTTTTAACTTAAGTATTTTATCTTTAGTTTAGGAAAGCTGATAAAATTTTATAAGCAGTAATATTTAAGATGAATTTAAGTTAAAAAAAAAAAATATATTTGAGGGTATATTATAATTATATCGTGTGATTATCCCACGATTATCGAAACGATTTTAAAAGTCACTGGAAGAGTTATTCGTCCAAGAGAATGGTTTAAGTGGAATGTTCTTTTACAACACCTTCGTAAGCTCCTTCCAACGAACGGCCTCCGAGAGTAATGGAAATTCCACGAAGGCAAAACCCCTTGAGACACCTATATAGAATGGGCAATGTAACAAGTGGTAACAGAGCGTTAGTAACATTTCCCACAAAGACACCATTTCCTCATTTTTGTTTTTTAAGAGTAATTAACTCTTTTTGATACATTTTTGACACACACCAATCTTGACGAAAATATTTAGTACGCATCCTTTTTCTTCTTTTGAGAAACTGATCACTCATTTTTAACGATGGGTATTAAGAAAAAAAAACTCGGTAAAACCAGTCGAAAACGTTTTTGGTTTGGTTTGGTTTGGTTTGGAGACCAAGATAAGCTTATAAAAACTAAATTGTAATTAACCAAAAGATTAAGGAAAAGAAGTTTTTTACCTGTATCTTTTTTTCGAAGTAGTCTTATGTCTCTAGGCGTGAGACCACATCTCATAACTTCTTGTTTTAACTAAGAACAATCGTGGTTTCAATAAAAGGCCCATTTTTTAACAGGGTTCATACAACTTTCGGAAAAACCGATTTCCCTGAGTTTTCAAGGGTTTTTCCCCTTATATTTTCCCGAGTTTTCCAGGGTTTTTTCCCTTATATTTTCCCGAGTTTACCAGGTTTTTCCCCATATATTTTCCCGAGTTTACCAGGTTTTTCCCCATATATTTTCCCGAGTTTACCAGGTTTTTCCCCATATATTTTCCCGAGTTTACCAGGTTTTTCCCCATATATTTTCCCGAGTTTACCAGGTTTTTCCCCATATATTTTCCCGAGTTTACCAGGTTTTTCCCCATATATTTTCCCGAGTTTACCAGGTTTTTTCGCCATATATTTTCCCGAGTTTACTAGGTTTCTTCCTGTATATTTTCCCGAGTTTTCCAGGTTTTCCCCCATATATTTTCCCGAGTTTACCAGGTTTTCCCCCATATATTTTCCCGAGTTTACCAGGTTTTTCCCCATATATTTTCCCGAGTTTACCAGGTTTTCCCCCATATATTTTCCCGAGTTTACCAGGTTTTTTCGCCATATATTCTCCCGAGCTTACCAGGTTTTCCCCCACATATTTTCCCGAGTTTACCAATTTTTTCCCCATATATTTTCCCGAGTTTACCAGGTTTTTCCCCATATATTTTCCCGAGTTTACCAGGTTTTTTCGCCATATATTTTCCCGAGTTTACTAGGTTTCTTCCTGTATATTTTCCCGAGTTTTCCAGGTTTTCCCCCATATATTTTCCCGAGTTTACCAGGTTTTTCCCCATATATTTTCCCGAGCTTACCAGGTTTTCCCCCACATATTTTCCCGAGTTTACCAATTTTTTCCCCATATATTTTCCCGAGTTTACCAGGTTTTTCCCCATATATTTTCCCGAGTTTACCAGGTTTTTTCGCCATATATTTTCCCGAGTTTACTAGGTTTCTTCCTGTATATTTTCCCGAGTTTTCCAGGTTTTCCCCCATATATTTTCCCGAGTTTACCAGGTTTTTTCGCAGATATTTACCCGAGTTTCCCAGGTTTTTCCCCCGTATATTTCCCGAGTTTCCCAGGTTTTTCCCCCGTATATTTCCCGAGTTTCCCAGGTTTTTCCCCCATATATTTACCCGAGCTTCCCAGGTTTTTCCCCCTATATTTCCCGAGTTTCTCAGGTTTTCCCCCCGAGTTTTCTAGGTTTTTCCCATATACTTGAACCGAGTTTTTCAGGTTTTTCCCATATACTTGAACCGAGTTTCCCAGGTTTTATCCCATACATTTCCGAGTTTTCTCCCATATATTTTCCTGAGTTTTCCAGGTTTTTTCGCAAATATTTCCCCGAGTTTTGCAGGTTTTTTAACAACGGGAATGGTTTTTTATAGTTGAAGCAAGTAAGCAACCCCATCAGGGACAACTTACTCAAACCTAACGAATTTCCCTGAATTTTTAGTCAAAAATTTATTTCCCTGAGTTTTCCAGGTTTGTATGAACCCTGTTTAAGAAGACAGTGTTTTGCTAACTCACATCTTCTTCAGTAACATGTGAAGGAAGTCCACGGACCATAATGGTTTGATTGGGTATTTCCTCTACCCTCCAATCCCCAACCCCTCCGCCGCCACTCATTCCACTTCCCATATTGCTAGACATGACGTTTCTGCCTCTATCATAACGTTCACGGTCTCTATCTCTATCCCTGACTCTCTCTCTGGAGGACTCCCTATCTCTGTCACGATCGTTGGATCTAGATCTTGTTCTGTCTCTGGATCTTTCTTTTCCCCTGGAACGTTCCCTCCGACTAGATTCTCTGTCTCTACTTCTTCCCCTATCATCTCTGTCTCTATCCCTAGAAGAACGGCTACGACTATGGCGACTCTCTTTTTCATATTCTCTTCTGGAAGAAGATTCGTAATCTTTCACTCCATAATCACTATCTTGAGACCGGCTGTAGTAAGAGTCTCTGGAGCTACTGTTACTATCACCATAGTTTTCTTCCCCACTGCCCGAGTTCTAAAAACAAAATGGAGTTAACCTTCCCAGAACATAATGGTAGGGTTAAGGTAATGTATATTCCATACCCTATCGTAGTAATAACTGTCGCCTCTATCTCTCCCACGATCATCTCTACGGTAATCTTTGTATTTGGAACCGTCATCCATTCTCTTACTTCTAGGGCAAGGATTATCATGTGTAATTTATAAGGATGTTTTGTTAAAAATATGCACATACTGGTCATATCTATCCCTGGTTGTTTTGTCAGAAACCATTGATTTAGAACCACCAGAGTTCTGCCCGTAACTTGGGCCAGGTATAACAAAATTCCCAGCATTCATTCTACTATTATTCATGAATGCTGGACCAGGAGTCCCTTGTATAGTAAAATACTCTGTTCCAGGGGGTTCATCCATTTTCTTAATTAGTTTTTAGTAAAATTAATCACATGATTACATCAAATGTACATTGATAAAAACGCGAATTACATCGTGTAAAAAAAAATAACAGAAAAAGGAAAAAAAAAAAAGGCCAAGGCTTAAGTGCAAAAATCGATGAGCCTTGGTGCATTTAGATGCAATCATGCAAATTTCAGTTTTAAATCCACCCGAAATTTCGTTCTTCGGAAATTATGAATTCAAATAACTTACCTAATTATGGCAACAAACTGTTTAACCGTACACAGATCTAAATTTCTGCAAAAATGGCAAGCAATTTAATCAGAGTTCCGACTTTCGTCGTTATTTAATAAAACAAAGTCAACACAAACCGAGTTGAGAAATACCACCTCTGCTACCACAAGTTCACAACGACCAGTAAAGATTGACGATATTACCATACTTTATTTTCTTTGCTCCGGTTTATTAGTTAAGCTAGGACCATGGCCATACACCTCCAAATGATAAATAAATAATTAAATACATATAGGGCTTAGACCTACAATGAATTAGCAAATAAATTTGTTTGAAAATGAACGCGACTACTTGTTTACGTCTAAATTTGGCATGAATGAATTGCAGAGTTAACATGGACCGAGTAAAGAACTGGTCACAATTTTTTTAGCTCCGTTTACGGTTTTATTGAAGACCCATGGCTGTATATAGAGATTTAAATTGACCGAGTAGTACGTCACTCCCTCCTAAATCTTACCACGGTTGTTCTAGCAGCCATATTGATGGAATTTGAGCTTTCCTTCTGCACTGAACCCACCAATCTGGATCTGTAAATTTTATCAGAAACTAGGAAATGAGGTGGTTTACTCGGGAAGAATGGAAAGGGGTTGGGGTCAAGTAAACTAGGTGGACACGGGGCAGTGGGCACCTATAGAGAAGGATCGCCGTATTCCCTCAAGTTTTGTCGCCCAGAAGCTTGACTTACAGGAGAGCGCCACACATGGTGTGGTGTATACGAAGTCAATGAGCGCGGACTACACGATGTACCAACAATTTAAAAACTAGTTTAGGAGGACATAAAATCGGTTAAAATCCCCTTCTTACCTTAAAAACATCGACGAAAATAACTTGTTTATGACTTTATTTAAGAAATTTTCATTGGGGAATACAGATTAACTTATGTAAAGGGGGATAAACACGCAAAATGGGCAGGCACTTTCATTCACGCACTAATTTTTTTAGTTTAAACTTTAAGTTTAGAAATAAGAAAATACGAGGAAATCATAACAGAATTCTTATTCAGAACTTATTTCATTGTTAACTCCTGAAAAATGAAAAACTAAAAAACAAAAGCTTCATTGTTCATTCTAAATTCTCCCGTTGCCGCTTTTTGTTATCACAGTTGGTACTGAACGTAAAAAACTGGATTTCCTCTTATTAAGGCAAAGAAAAAATAGAATAAAAAATAAAAAGGGCTACTTTTCCCTTTCAGTTTAGTGTTTAGACAAATGTTTCAAGCCAAGTTTTTTTCTGTTTCTTTGTGTTTTAAAGTTTACAAGTTTCAAATGATAGCGTCATTTCATTTTTGGCTAGAGTTTAATATGAAAAAGAACGAAGAAAAAAACAAAACTGTCATAACACCATCTCCGTCATCGTTCCCCCCCAAGAAAGGCAGGCGCCAAAAGAATAAGCTTATTTTATTTCATTTGACAAACAATAAATCACCCTAAAAATTAATTAATTTCTCGCTTCTTTGTTTGTTTGGTTGTTTTTCTCCAAGACTTACGATGAATTTAACTCATATCCATAAGTTGAGAGGCATCCGGTACCGTTGTCGAGTCTTTTAAGATTATATCAAATTGAGACTGTAACTCGGGTGTTGATTTGATTTGAGACAAAAATTCGTTCATCAATGGATTCTTATCTAAATTAAAGAAACGTAAAAATGTCTTCAGTTTACAAGAACAGATTAAAGGGAGGGTGAAGTGGAAAATCAAGTGATTTTTTATCGATTCTTCTTCTAATTCTAAGACCAGTCTGCATAGTGAAACATTCAGGAAATACCAGTTCCGAATGATTTTAAAATTATTTCAAATTAGGTTCAGATTTTAAAGATAATTTTAAAGAAGGACCTCCGACCAATCGCGTAACGCCCTGCCTTTTTGTTAAAAAAATTCTCGTGGCACGCTCCATGTCTCGCGCCACGATTATCACGTCGCGGGCGAATTTTATCAAATCTCGTGATAAATTTCATTCAACACGGAGCATGCGTGCCACGAGAATTTTGTTAATAAAAAGGCAGGGCGTTACGCGATTGGTCGGAGGACCTTCTTTAAAATTATCCTTAAAATTTGAACCTAATTTGAATTTTAAAATCATTCGGAGCTGGTATTTCCTGAATGTTTCACTATGCAGACTGGTCTTATAATTAGTAGAAGAATCGATAAAAAATCACTTGATTTTCTACTTCACCCTCCCTTTAAGCAGATTAAAATACAAAATAGATTCAAACCAGCATCAGGAACGGCTAATAAGGCAGCGAAAGCTCTCATTGCTGACCTCTTCAATTCATCTTGTTTTTCAAACTCTTGTTTAACCGAATTAGCTTTGACCTTACTAGTGCAAGTTGTTCGTAACGGTTCAATTAATCTTTCTAGCCCTAGAAAAAGCAAAAAAAAAACTTAGTTAAGTTAATTATTATTAATTTTAAATGAATGACTACGTACTTTGCAAAACAGCGGAGGGTGAAAGTGACGCTAATCGAACGAGCATCAAATAAGTGAGCATTTTGATGTCATAGTGATCCTTCAAGCCATCTTCAACGTGGTTTAGGAACTCAAAAATATCAAGTCTATCTAAGCAAGCGTCGAGTAGCGTGTACATGCATTCGAAAGCCGCCTTCCTAATGTCTAATCCATCATCAACCGTGTGTTTAAAAGGACCCATTTCAACTTCCCTGATTAGTTCTTTCTGAAATTCAAAAGAAAATCAATTTTAAAAGGCGCGTCACGCGTCTTCAGGGTTCATACAACTTTTGGAAAACAAATTTCTCTGAGATTTCCACTCGGTTTTCCCCTATATACTTCCCTGAGTTTTCCAGGTTTTTACCGTATATGGAGTGAATGTTAACGAAGGAGGGGGGGGGGGGGCAAATAGGACTCTAACATACTCAAAGGACATTCCCGTATCTCTAATATAACCAGAGTTATGAGCCTCCAAAGTATAGTGTAATGTTAATCCTATGGAGGGGATGTTTATGAACATTTTTCTTAATTACTCGGCCCCTGTTTGTTGTAGCCCTAAGATTTTAGTATGGTTGGATGGGGGACAAATAGGACTATAACATACTCAAAGGACATCCCCGTATCTCTAGTAGAACCAGAGTTATGAGCCTCCAGAGTATAGTGTAATGTTAATCCTATGGAGGGAATGTTCACGAACATTTTGCTTAATTACTCGGCCCCTGTTTGACGCAGTTCTACGTTTTTAGTATGGTTGGATGGGCGGACAAATTGGACTATAACATACTCAAAGGACATCCCCGTATCTCTAAAATAACCAGAGTTATGAGCCTTCAAAGTATAGTGTGATGTTAATCCTATGGAGGATGTGTTATATTGAACATTTTGCTTAATTACTGGACCCGTGTTTGACTCAAATTTCCCTGATTTCCCTGAATTTTACTAAAAATTCGAAATTTCCCTGAATTTTTCGTCAACTATTTATTTCCCTGATTTTTCCAGGTTTTCCAGGTTTGTATGAACCCTGGTCTTCCGAATCCTGTTGAAAAGAAAACTTACCCGAACTTTAGTTTCATTGTACAACTGTGGTAAAATAGAATCGAGAAGATCTCTGACTAAAGATGGTTTATTGTGAGCTGCGGAGTTAAACGCGACTAAAGCAACCCTTCGAACATTCAAATCAGGATCTTGAAGGGTTAATAAGAAATCTCCTATGCAGCCTCTAAGTAGATTGTCAATCGGTTGGGCCTAACGAGATGATAACATTAATTATTAATTAGAAAACCCTAGAAGGTTCGTCTTAATAAATAGAAAACAAATTATAGAAGCTCCGTCAAACATTAAACAGTCTGTACCTGATCTGAAATTGTAAACTTCATGGCAGTAACAACGGTACTTCTAGCTAAAGCTGATTCGGATGTCAAATAAGATTTTAACTTTGGTAATAGATTTGGAGGGTCTATTAATGTTAATTTTCCTAAGCATTCAGCAACAACATTTCTGGTTCCTTCCTCTATGCATTCGCAATGGTTGAATAACATGGCCCTAAAATGAAACATTGTTGAAACAGCTCCAAATATTAGGCCTAACTCAACTCAATAACTATCGTAATTCGTACCAAATTGAATCCACAAAAGGCTGAAGAGTTTGAATTGCATCTGGACTGGTAGATTGGCAACTTATAATCTGTTATAGAAAGTTATTAGAATGAGTTTCCAACCAAATCCATAAGGTTTAAAGGGAGGGTGAAGTAGAAAATCAAGTGATTTTTTTATCGATTCTTCTACTAATTATCAGACCAGTCTGCATAATGAAACATTCAGGAAATACTTCCGAATGATTTTAAAATTAAAATTAGGTTCAGATTTTAAGGATAATTTTAAAGAAGCCCCTCCGACCAATCGCGTAACGCCCTTCTTGTTAACAAAATTCTCGTGGCACGTTCCATGTCTCGCGCCACGATTGTCACGTCGCGCGCCTAATTTTATCAAATCTCGTGATAAATTTCATTCGACACTTAACGTGCCACGAGAATTTTGTTAACAAAAAGGCAGGGCGTTACGCGATTGGTCGGAGGGGCTTCTTTAAAATTATCCTTAAAATCTGAACCTAATTTTAATTTTAAAATCATTCGGAAGTATTTCCTGAATGTTTGACTAAGTGCAGACTGGTCTTATAATTAGTAGAAGAATCGATAAAAAATCACTTGACTTTCTACTTCACCCTCCCTTTAAGTCATAGGCGCCGCCACCCTCAGGATCTTAGGTTGATGACGGACATCTTGGATGTATAGCCATTATTACTTACTTCTTTTAACGAATGAAGTAACAGATATTGTCTCTTAGCGTGCGTTTCAATTTCGTTCAAAACAAAAGGTAGATATTCTTGCAAATTTCCAACAGCTACGCTACCGAGAGCGAATGAGGCGGCCGACTTTACTTCCTCACTCTGAGAACTAAAGGCTTCTACCAAAATGCCTTTCAAATTGGAAATACTACACAGATCTCTATTAAATTAAATAATTAAAAAACTAATTAGTAAAACGCAACTTTAAGCTAAAACTCAATTCATTTTCCATACATATGCTTTCCTATTTCGCCAATGGCGAGAAGAGTGAATAACTGAACAGAGTCATTGTGTTTTCCCGCCTAAAAGAACGCGAAATAATTGTTTTGTTTACATCCTGTATTAAGTTCAACTTAGTTAAACCATGGATGAAGGATGCGCGTGAGGAAATTAGTTTTCACTCTACAGGATCGGTAACTCCCTATCTCGAACGACAGCTTATTCTGTATAAACTCTGTTACAACGTCGGTTGTCAGCACGCGCAAAGCTATTTCTCTATGTAACGTAGCTTTGTACGTGCTTTCAAGACACGAAAAACTTCAGGATCTTCAGGATTTAAAATATCCGCGAGTTTTTTAGCTCGAGTGCACGGACCTCTAGGCCTTAGTTTCAAATACGTGTAGTAGACTGTATACAATTTCACACGCATTTGAAACTAAAGCCTAGAGGTCCGTGTACTCGAGCTAAAAAACTCGCGGATATTTTAAATCCTGAAGATCCTGAAGTTTTTTTGTCTCTTGACAGCACGTACAAATCTACGTTACATAGAGACCTAGCTTTGCGCGTGCTGACAACCGATGCCGCATCAGAGTATATACAGAATATTCTGTCGCTCGAGATAGGGAGTTGCCTATCCTGTAGAGTGAAAACAAATTTCCTCACGCGCATCCTTCATCCATGGTTAAACGTACGGTTAAGTCTCGCAAGAACTGTTTAACAATTGGCAGCGCTTCTTGGGGGCAAGTAACAGTCAATGCGGCTACGCATTTTGCGATGGAATGGAAGGCTTGCTTATGAATATGATTTGGTCCTCCCCCAACGTGATTTTGATGACTGTTGGTTTGATATATTGGCGTCGTTAACAATTGCAAAAGTTCCTTATAACTCAAACCGGGTAAATTAAGAGAAACCAAGGCTTGAAAAAACTCTAACATCGCAGTCAGCGCCGCTCCTGACAAGAATAATTAATTAATTAATTACATTTAATTTGTATTTATTTATTAAAAAAGAACTCTTTCTTTTATTGAATTATTATTTTTATATTTCACCTTGAAGTAAAGGAGATCGAACTAAAACTAATATTTCGGGTAAAATGATGTTCGTCACAATCATAAGAGATTGTTTGTGCACTTGGGAGATGGACGTCAGGAGGTTAAGCGTCAATTGCGATATGTGAAGGTCACTCTCGCTGATCAGGGACGGCAACTCCACCATGACTTTATCAATCAATTCCGTGTCTAAAACGTCGCTGTAATTCTTCACCAAAGTGTCGAGTAAAGTCAGTGTGCTCAATTTAAGAGCTCTTTGGTTTTTCCTCAAAAATGAAGCCAAAACGGGAATGGATTCCGCTAAGATTGGCCTTAAATCAATCTTCAAAGGTGACCTATAAACCAAATTTTAACGAACAAAGTCTTAACGTAAAAAAAAAAAGATCACGCGGAATATTATCTTACCCAGCAATTTTAGTTAAACTTTTAACAGTAGTTAATCTGGTTATCTCATTACGTAATCTGTCCAGGAATATGGGGAGGCAAATTTGAAGTTCCGATTTCAAATGGTCTCCTAGATTGCAAATGATTTGTCCCCTAAAAGATACTTGCATTATAGTTCCTACCGCTAAAAGGTTTTATTAAAGGGAGGGTGAAGTAGAAAATCAAGTGATTTTTTATCGATTCTTCTACTAATTATAAGACCAGTCTGCATAGTCAAACATTCAGGAAATACTTCCGAATGATTTTAAAATTCAAATTAGGTTCAGATTTTAAGGATAATTTTAAAGAAGCCCCCTCCGACCAATGGCGTAAGGCCCTGCCTTTTTATTAACAAAATTCACGTGGCACGCTCCATGTCTCGAGACACGATTATCGCGTCGCGCGCGAATTTTATCAAATCTCGTGATAAATTTCATTCAACACAGAACGTGCCACGAGAATTTTGTTAATAAAAAGGCAGGACGTTACGCCATTGGTCGGAGGACCTTCTTTAAAATTATCCTTAAAATCTGAACCTAATTTCAATTTTAAAATCAATCGGAAGTATTTCCTGAATCTTTAACTATGCAGACTGGTCTTATAATTAGTAGAAGAATCGATAAAAAATCACTTGATTTTCTACTTGACCCTCCCTTTAAAGGAAAAGTACAGATAACATAACATTATACCTTAAAGTCTTTTTCTAAATATAAAAGGAAAAATATTAAATGATCTCTTATTACAAAATAATTAGCATTTAATTAGTCTTAAAAATAATCAAGGACTACCGCGCCATCCGCCATTGCTTTAGTGGCGTCTGCTAGCCAGTACCCCTTACCCCCACGTGATTGGTTGAGTTCTCACAAGCTGAGAGAGGTAATGGGTTCGGTTTAGCAGACGCCACTATAGCAATGGCGGTTGGCGCAGTAGTCCTTGATTATTTTTAAGACTAATTAAATGCTTATTATCATATTGTAATAAGAGATCATTTAGGTTTGTTTTTAATATTTTTCTTTATATATTTAGAAAAAGGCCCTTTTTAAGGTATAATGTTACGTTACCTGACCTTATCCTATTTGTTAGTCTTACATGCACGAAATGGCTCTTTCTTTAACTTCCTGGTCAATATCGGCAGCTTTTAACCTAACCAGGGTGCATTCATAAATTTCATTGACAAAGGGAGTGAAATCAAAAGTGTAAGGCTGATCCAAAGGACGAATGACTTTAACCAATTGTTGCAAAACTAACAGCGCCTCGGAGGTTATTTTGTAAAACGCATCCCCAACTGAATAAATTATGGGCTAGAAATAATGGAATTAAACTACTAATTACTCTAACTTAAGTTATTTAACACTCAAAGATGATCTTACAGGAACAAAAGACGCGATATGACCGTGAAACACTTCAGGGTTATGATGAGTTAACAGACAATGAAGAAAAGTTAAGGTGTCAATCTTCATGTTTGAACTGGTGTTCTTATCACCCAGGGAATATTGAATTCCAGGAACTAAGGCCGGCATGTGTTCAGCCAAAGCTCCGGGATAAACTAGAACAAGTTCAGTCAGGACGGAGAAACATCCTTGCCTAGTTTTAACACTCTTTTCCTTCAACTGTTTGTGAAGAGCTTTAACAATAGCCGGAATCTGATTCTGTAGCATTGAAATTGGTCCTTCTTCGTGTTCCATAGCACTTGGATCCATCAAAAATGTTCCAGGTGGAACAGTAGGACGAGTTTGTTTCAAAAGAGCAATGTAGGCGTGAAAAATATCAACTTTAACATTCTCTTCCCTCTCTGAAATTTGAACACGAATGTTACTTAAGTAAAAACAAAGACATTTTATTATTGTTATACCCTTGAATCTTGATATCAAGGCTGGTGAAATACTCTTGTATAGTTCCGTTAACATTTCATGACGAGTTGATATCAAAGCTTCTAAACATTTAGCTGAAGCTCGTCTAACTTTCCAGCTCATGTCATCATCATCACTATACTCATCCTCACTCTCCCTATGTGTTGAAAATAAATAAAACTGTTTTGTTCATTCACAATCACTAATTGAGGTCAAAGTTCATTTCATCATGTTACCCTTCATCTTCATCTAGCTTATCAGTATCCATACTATCCTCATCAATTTCATCATCGATCGTTTGTGCCGAACAATCATAGTTGTAATTAGGGTCGTAACATAAGTATTGCAAACAGATTGAGATAATCTAACAATTACGAGCGGGAAAAAATTCAATTTGACTTGAAAATTTGACAAAAATGTAAAAAATTAAATTATGTAACGTACAGTTTGAACATGAGGCGTAATTTCTTTAGGACACCTCTTAACAAATGATTCAAAAGCTTGTAAACAATATTCCCTTAGTTCATCATCATCCTCTTGACAATATTGAACGACAAGAGGCATTACTCTTTCTAAATGTTCCCCAAAACGATGACCAGCTTGCTTACTATTAATTTAATTAATTTAATTATAAATAACTTTTATTTGAAAAAGTTACGAGATATGAAACCTCAGAGAAACCAACCTAATAGCACCAACACATTGAATGTACGTCCTAGTAGTTGATACGCTAGAATTTTTAGCTACTTCGTCTAACAAAGTCTGAATCAAAGTGTTGAACAAGTTTTGGCTACAGCTCATAACTAAATAACCAATAGCGGTGATTGAACGTTTTCTAACTGCCAATCTTGGACTGGCCAATTGAGGAAGCAAGGCTTCTTGAATTGAAGGATGATAGGTTATTAAAAGACCTCCAAATCTGTTTAATAAATCGCCCAAAATATCCAAAGCTTCTAATTGAACTGAAACATCCTCTTGCTAATATGAGGAAAACGGGAAAATTTAGGTCTCAGATAAGTTAAAACTTGATAATAATAGGGAGCTAACAACTGGCTAGGGGGAAGAGATAGTCTGACGTCACTCAGCCCCTCTCTGGTTGGCATTTTTGCGCGTAGAATACTGTTTCCAACCGTTAGGGGGGATGAAACTCCAGTAAGAGATAGAAGGGTGTGACGTTTCAGGGTCAGAACTGTTAGCTCCCTATAGGGAATAAATGAAAGATACACACTTTGGCAATAGCAGAGCTTAATCTTCCTGTGATTTTTTTACAAATAGTGGCTACCAAACCGCTAGAAGTTGGGGGCAATTCACTAATGACTGTTTTTAATCCAATGCTTGAAATGTCTCTAAGCTGCTCTTTCTCAGAAATCATGTTGTTGCACAAAGTATCTACTATTGTCTCTACTTGATACTCTTTAACCTTGTTAACTAAAGGTCCCAAACTAATAATAAAAGACCAATCTCAAGGATTATGACACAGGGACAGGTTGAATTCGCGGGAAGCCTTAAAACCTACCATTTCACAGCCAAATTTTGAACTTCCCCATTCTTATCCTCTAAAAGTTTTAAAAGCATCTTGACCACTTTTCTTTCGCTGTCATCGTCGAGTTTAATAGAATCTTTTTGAAGCTCAGCCATCAAATCATTTGTGGCCATAAAGCGAAAATCTTTGTCACTGGATGTCATCTGTCATTATTTCAAACATGATTTTACCCTCAAACCATTGAAAATTAAGCTTATATTTGCAAATAATCTTATCAATACATTGCCTAATAAATATATTTATAAAGCTAGGCTCCGTAATTAGAAACATAATTATGAAAATCGAAAATTAACAAAATGCATGATGAAGCCAAGGCCCAAAGACCGGTCACTCGAAAATTCATTATTAAAACTCAACTCATCGCCAAGGCTTAACGTAGAAAAACAATGCGCGAGTAATTTAATATTTTACCTTTTCCAAAAGATTGGCTATGTGGTAAGAAACACTCGCCATTTTGAAGTTGATGATATTTTATCCCCGGAACTAATTGACTTCACACAAATATATTAATTAAAAGTTTAAAATCGAATGGCATTTAACACTTTCTCGGCGATCTACTCACTCACACACAACTAACCAACTGCAGCCTTTCCCGTGCTGTCACGCGACACCGTAAACACAGCTCAAATTACTACTGTCAACTGACACTGTTAATAATACCGTTTTCCATTGGCTGCCATAAATCTGCCACCATGGAGCAGTATTATAGGAGACTTAGACAAATTTAAGGCAATTTTAATGGAACTTTCCTTCTCACTCCAAGAAAATTACTCCATGGTATATGAAAATGGAAAATAAGACGTGTCTCAAACCGTTGCCTACGTTAATCAGGGCCTGTGCGCGGCGAATATTTTAATTTTTATTTTGGCAATTTAACTTGCCAAATTCTCTCACCTGAGACGCTATTAGCTGGACCTAAATAATTTGAAATGTTCATTTTCTCGCGCTTAGAATTTTAAATACTCATTTTGGCGCGCGTTTCGGTCCAGCTATCAATGAAATCTCGCGCTTTCTTAAAAGTCCCCCCTTCGAAGCCACCGCGCACAGGCCTTGATTAACGTAGGCAACGCTCAAACTGTTTGGCCTGGCAGATGGCGGGATTTTCCGGCGGAAAATTTAAACTTACCATCGCGTCCCGAGCACGTTAAAATTAAATTAATACCAAATTTCAATGCTATTTAAGTCTTTAATTCAAGAAAATAATGAAATACAATGGTTTCAATTCAAACTAAGCTACAATATGTATGCATAGAAATGAAAAATAATTATTTAGGTTGAGATACTAGGATTTTCGTCTTCCTATAACACGAATTGCATATTAAAACAACTTCACTGCGTTAATTCTTTATAAAGCTTAATCTTACATTCTTAGGGGGTGACATTTTATTAAACATGTCATGTTCCCAAAGACTGGGTGATTTAGCTCCTGAAATAATCATCTTTTCGCACGTGTTGACCTTTCAATTAAAATTACTTTTAAATTTATTCATTGTACTCCTAAAGAGGATGTAAGAGTGTACTTTTCATCGGATTATAACCTCCTCCTCCTCTAGAACGAAAGTTTCTTCCGCGGAAAGTAAAACGTCCTGGTCTCCTACCACCTCGATCAAAACCACCTCTAGAACGAAATCCCCTTATTCCTCTACCACGTGACCTAAAATTGGGGCGGTTACGATCATCATGCTAAAGAAAAACATATATAAAATTTTGATTAAAATTAAAAATTGAAGTTCATTTTAATAAAATTAAAATTAGACTTCAGTTAGTAATTTACATTCTTCGCCACCTCATAGTAGTTGCTTCCTTTCGGAATAGAATCGGGTTTTTCATTCCTGCTGTCATATTTATAACGATCGGGTCTTTGAGAGAAATCAGGCAAATTAGATTTCTCTCTTTCACGACTTAAACTTCTCAATTTATTATCAGATGTCCTGCTTGTTTCGTTTCTAGAACGACTTAAACGGTCGGGACTGTCGTAGCTACGTCCTCCAACTGTTAATTTCAATTTATCATTTTTAATCGCTTAATCCTATTTCATCCATCAGGGCACGGATGTGTATTGTAGAAGGAGTAGAGACTAGGCCTCTGGGGCCTAGACATAAGCGTACTAGTGCTCCACGCACAATTTTCGCGCATACCGAGCCAATGTAAACAATCTCTGACGTCACGTGTTTTAAAGAAGGCGTCGTTTTCTTCTTTCCCGGCTTAATTCTTTGAATATTTTCCATATTATAGTTAATATAAATATAAATATAGTAAAAATAAAAATTTAAATAAGATTTGCAAACGCTTGAGAAACTCCCGTCACTCGGACTCGATACATAAAAGACCGAGGCTTAACCCTCCTGAACGTTCGTAGCTCGCGGCCATCTTTATTGTTTACGTTGGCTCGCCTAGGTTTGGAGGGAGGGTCAAAATTCATACCCCCTTTTTATGGACAAATTTGTCTAGCTTTTTTTAGTAGAGGGGAAGCTACGAGTCTCTACTCCTTCTACAATATAGCTCCGTGAATCAGGGTTCGTACGAAATTTTTACATTGAAAATCCCTGACTTTTCCAGGTTATCCCTGACCAAATTTTAGCAATATCCCTGACCATTTTAAGGTGTATACCAGAGCCCACTTCATAATAACACCTGGCTCATATTAAGCATTGCTCGAAGAAATCATGGTTTGATATACCAAACGAAATCCCTGACATATCCCTGACTTTTTATGAAATTTTTTTAAATCCCTGACTTATTCCCCTATTTTCCGTATCCCTGACTTATCCAGGTCCCGTACGAACCCTGTCCATAACCCTTGAACTGTACCTCGATTTCGACTTCTATAGCCTGACGAATCTCTGCTGCTATAATAAGGATCTTTGCGTTCGCTCGATGCTCTCGAAGAGTATTTCTTAGATTCATCAAGACCATAAGTGTCACCACTATCTTTGCGACGCAGAGTAGAACTAAAAACGGGGGGTTGTTCTAAAACCAAACCAGAACCAGAACCAGAACCAGACTAATGGGATTTTTAATTATCTTCACCTCATATCGGGTGAAGCCAACCCATAAGTACTTCTATATTCCTTAACCGGACTTCTTTCCTTGTATCTTGATCTCGAATCTGATTAAATTAATTACCGGTTAATGTAACGCGTCATTAAACAAACAAGATAGTTTTATCTAAGTTTAATAACCTCTGGTTTGAGAATGAGAGCGACTCAATTTTTCCAGAGATCTTTCTCGATAATGAGACGATGCTTCGGGTGACAAAAGCTGAAAAATAATTTCTTTGATTGTATACTATATCACGTATGTTTTTACATTTGTTATTTGAGTTCTCATAAATGTTTTCAGTATCAACAACAGTTTAAGATAAGATAAGATTTGTGAAATATGATATATATACGGGTGATTGCGTTTTAAATTATACCCTTGATGTTTTTCGACTGTCAAAAGACTGCCAACGTTGGCTTAAAGTCATAGAAGGATGAGAAGATATTTCCGAATACGGATTTAAATCAATTTCCCTCGTTGGATTTTTATCATCATCATCTCTATGAGCTCGAATTCGACCAACATCTCTCTCTTCGACAGTTGGCTTGACCGAGATAATTCTTCTTTCCAAAAGAGCATCCTCTCTCAAATCCACGGGAGGATTTTGAATTTCTTCTCTCGCAAACAGAGGTCTAGCGCCTTCATCCGGTCTACGGACAATTTTAACTTCTTCGGGTCGAATTATAGCTCTTCTAGTTGGGGATGGATCTTTGACGTTTCTTCTAATGTCAACCATTATTTTCTCTAGATCTTCTCTGCGATACGAAAGCTTTAAATCTTCAGCTTCTTTATCGGAAGATTTATAACGAGCCTGGGGACTAGAGCTCCTTTCCGTGGCTGAGTTCTACCCCTGATTTGTTTATCAGTATAAATATCATTGTACGAAGAAGAGCTCTCTGGATTTCTCCGTTGAGAATCGTAGCTTTTCTCATAGAATCTTTTATCTCCATCCGAGGAGTGATAGCTAAAACGGTTTTAAATTATACATATCCTTATAGGTTAAAATTCCAAAAGGTAGGTAGGCATACCTCTTGGAAACTTCCTTGGGATAAAGGGGAGAAGGTTCGCGTCTAGAAGATCCGCCACTTCGAGATGAAATACGATGATCCAATTCCAATGGTCTTTCTCGTGAAGTTGACGACTTTGTTATACGCGTTTCGTGACTGGAATATGATCCTCGACTATCTTGGGCTTCATTATAAGACCTGACGATGGAAGAATTAAACTTAACCCGTTGTCTCTGAGTCTTAATCCGTTAAAACAATGAGACTGTACTTGTATTTCAAGTCTGAGCTACTTCTAGACTTTGTAGAAATTTCTACATCTCTCTTATCTTCGTAAACCTCCTTTCTGATTTCTTGATATCTGCGTGGCAAATTAAATTTTGAATAAAATTTGTTACAAGTTTCAAAATGGACCTAAGAATTAAATAACTCCGTAACCATTTATTTTTTTTTACAGTTTTAGTAAGACAAGAAGTTTAAAATTGATTCAAAACTTACCAAATTTGCAATAGCTATTAAGTAGTAACTTTTAAAACAGATACTTTAAGAAAACCAAGTGTTTCTTGTATTTCATTTCATAAAATTTGTAAACGAAGTGTATATAGCTTTATTGTATAAAGATGCCTTGATAATGGTGTGCAAAGAAGTAGTCCATAATAATTCATGTGTATGTGTGTGAATCATGGATTCTGGTGAAAAGGATATTCAAATTGGTCCCTTTTGACACGTAAAGTTTAATATAATGTGTAAACTTCAATGTGTATTTTCTGTGAAGAACAAAGTTGCGTTCTATTTGAAGAGGACACGTCCGTTCAACTTTGTTAGTGCAAAACGTGACTCCAAAGTATACTTCTGATCTTTCAACAAAGATCATGGGACCGACAGATGTCCAATTTACAATTCAAATCGGAGAATAATTTTCTTTCAATTTTTTCATTTTCAGGTGAACTTTGTCCAGAGAAATTTATGAAAGAATTAATTTCTCAAAGCTCTCGATTTGTTCATTCATGAAAGTTACTAGATAGATTGTGGTTATACATTCAAGGTATGAGGTGAGATAAATATTTCGAAAACTCCATCCACTGATGTTGTTCGAGCGTGATTTTATAGTTCCTGTTTTGTCCTTCCAAGTACCTTACGCGTTTCAATATTCCTGTCTTGTCCATGGCTTCATTTACAATTTGCAAATCAATTACGTTGTATTTTTGGAATTTTGTCAATCCACGTTCGTTAGTTTTGACTTTACCAAGTTACAAGAAGTAAAATCCAGTCGAGTAAATTGTACATTTCATTTTACTACATTGTCCATTGCCATATCTATCAAAAACGTAGTTATATAGGGAATGATATCCCCGTGCACTATCTGGTATATTTTATTTTTCCCTCAGCTGCCAAAATCGTGGTATTTCCCCCATCCCATGACCATGATAGATCTGAGCAAATCTTATATTAATATCTCCAGCCTCTTCACGTGTAGTTCATTCCTTTGAACATCTTCACATTTTGTAATATTTTCATGGACGAAATAAGGCCAATCCTATTTTTTTTTTTTTTTTTTTTTTTGACGACAAGAGTTACAATGGCGATACTTTCTCAATAATGGCATATCAATGAATGTAATGAACTTGACATTTCGTTTGAAGGACAACATTCGGCTTGACGACCAATGTCCAACATTTCGTTTGACGACCAATCCTTTGTTTGACGACGAAAATTTCGTTTGACGACGAAAATTTCGTTTGACGACCAAAATTTCGTTTGACGACCAAAATTTCGTTTGACGACCAAAATTTCGTTTGACAACCAACATTTCGTTTGACGACCAACATTTTTTTTGACGACCAACATTTTGTTTGACGACCAACATTTTGTTTGACGACCAACATTTTGTTTGACGACCAACATTTTGTTTGACGACCAACATTTTGTTTGACGACCAACATTTTGTTTGACGACCAACATTTTATTTTAAGCCCAATATTTGTTGGAAGCCCAATATTTTGTTGGAAGCCCAGCGTTTTCTTTGACGACCAACGTTTTCTTTGACGACCAACGTTTTCTTTGACGACCAACGTTTTCTTTGACAACCAACGTTTTCTTTGACGACCAATATTTTCTTTGACGATCAATATTTTGTTTGACGATCAATACTTCGTTTGACGACCAATATTTTGTTTGACGATCAACACTTCGTTTGACGACCAATATTTTCTTTGACGATCAATATTTTGTTTGACGATCAATACTTCGTTTGACGACCAATATTTCGTTTGACGACCAATATTTCGTTTGACGACCAATATTTCGTTTGACGACCAATATTTCGTTTGTCGATCAATACTTCGTTTGACGACCAATATTTCGTTTGTCGATCAATATTTCGTTTGACGACCAATATTTCGTTTGACGACCAATATTTCGTTTGACGACCAATATTTCGTTTGACGACCAACATTTCGTTCGACGACCAACATTTCGTTTGACGACCAACATTTCGTTCGACGACCAATAGTTGCGGTTTGACGACCAATATTTTTTTGACGACCAATATTTCGTTCGACGACCAATATTTTTTTGACGACCAATATTTTTTTGACGACCAATATTTCGTTTGACGACCAATATTTCGTTTGACGATCAATATTTCGTTTGACGATCAATACTTGATTTGACGATCAATACTTGATTTGACGATCAATACTTGATTTGACGACCAATACTTGGTTTGACGACCAATATTTCGTTTGACGACCAATACTTGGTTTGACGACCAATATTTCGTTTGACGACCAATACTTGGTTTGACGACCAACATTTTTATTGACGACCAATACTTGATTTGACGACCAATACTTGGTTTGACGACCAATATTTCGTTTGACGACCAATACTTGGTTTGACGACCAACATTTTTATTGACGACCAATACTTGATTTGACGACCAATATTTCGTTTGACGACCAATACTTGGTTTGACGACCAACATTTTTATTGACGACCAACATTTTTATTGACGACCAACACTTTGACGACCAATACTTCGTTTGACGATCAATACTCGATTTGACGACCAATACTTGGTTTGACGACCAACATTTCGGTTGACGACCAACATTTCGATTGACGACCAACATTTTTATTGACGACCAACATTTCGATTGACGACCAACATTTTTATTGACGACCAACATTTTTATTGACGACCAACATTTTTATTGACGACCAACATTTCGATTGACGACCAACATTTCGATTGACGACCAACATTTCGATTGACGACCAACATTTCGATTGACGACCAACACTTTGATTCACGACCAACATTTCGTTTGACGATCAGTACTTAATTTGACGACCAACATTTTGATTGACGACCAACACTTTGATTGACGACCAATATTTTGTTTGACGAACAATACTATGTTTAACGAAATACTTTTGTTTGAAGACCAATACTATGTTTAACGAAATACTTTTATTTGAAGACCAGTACTATGTTTAATGAAATACTTTTGTTTGAAGATCAATACTATGTTTAACGACTTATACTTAGTTTGACGAGCAATATTTTGCTTCAAAACCAATACTATGTTTAATGACTAATACTTGGTTTGGCGAAAAACAGTTTGTTTCAAGACCAATACTATGTTTAACAACATTTTTTTTTTTGACACCCAATACTAATGTTTGAAGATCAATAATTTGTTGAATGAATAATATTGTATTTTCGGTAGGCAACTTTGTAATAGAGGATACTATTGGCCCCGGAAGGGGGATATCACTAAGGTAAGAGATAGAGGGTTAGGACAGTTGCCATAAATGGGAAAGAAATTACTCTATAATTTGTTGGATGACCAAGAATTTGTTTGATGACCAGACCACAAGAAGACCATTCATAGGCTGGCTATTAGCCATACAAGTACATGTATCATTTTCTTGAGTTTAAACATACGTGTACGTTTCTACACAAATTCTTCTTCACATTTAATTTTTGACCTAATTTGCACCAGCTCTGGGCATAAGGGTATTGTTTTCCTTTAGACATTAACGCCTTAGAAGGTTATATTTCCTCTTTCTTCATGTACAATTTTAAGGGTTATACATTGGAATCCGCCTTAAAATTTATTTTGTTGACATGACGGAGGCCAAAGAAAATATATAGCGATGTCAATTTATGGTCTACTCCAAGTTGAGGTATGAGGTAACAAATATATTAAAGCAACCATTGCTTTTGGTCTACAAGCTGATTGAGTAAATTATTCATTGTTTTCCTTAACTTCTTTATCATTTGCAATTAACTGAAAATTGCTTTTAATTTAACGATTGTGTTTAATTAATTTGAATGAGACGATAACAGAGTCATATTGAAGGAGGTTAACAACTTATCATTCTAGAGTATATTTTATAGCAAATTTTATTTTTGACGGTATTTGTGAAATTTTTATTTCAATTTGCCTTTCTCTTTCCAAAGGCTTTTGTACTATTCACCCATTTGCAAACTACGGCAATTCAATGCCCACAATTTCACGTAATTTGATGGTTTGAATTGCAAAATAACTACGTGAATTTACCATACATATATAGCTGGACAGTTTTGTCTCAAATGACGGGAGTGACGCGCAATTTTACGCAAATCTCAGAGTTATAACAGAATTGTCACAAGGCCATTCCATTGACAAAATGGCGCCCTTCTTAGGCGATTCCATGGGGGGAGGAGCGAAATCTTACCACCAAAGTACATAATAAAGCCACACCAACCTGTCCATTTTCATTTCATATTCCCTTTGAAGTTTTCTAGTTGGTGACAAATCTGGAGAATGAGACCTTTTGCGATTATAAGGAGGATGGCTGGTTTTAGCCACAGGCAATCTTGAGATGAAATAAAAAGACAATTAGGCTTAGCTATCTAATGGTAGATACTTAATTAAACTATAATTACAATTAAGGGGTATCTTTAAAAAAACTGTACTAACCTAGAAGACCCCAAGTTACTCATTTGGCTCCGGCTCGGGGACAATGTCCTGTGGCTGCTATGACCAGTAGTATGTCGTCGCATGGTAGTTAGTTAAGCTTAATTGATACTTCGATCAAAATGATTTAGGTAATTTTAATAACTAGCCTAATGTAGACGGCTTTTTTTTACTTTCATGTACTTGAAATATAGGTTACTGTTAAATTTGTGAAATGAATACAATTTAAACGAGTTAAGTTTCCGAAAATAATGCCTCAATCTTTTTCCAGTTTACAAAATGGCGATTTGGAATGACGGCTTCGCGGCAATGATCATGCATGACCAACTAAGATTCTCTATTTGGTATCTAAGTTGGCCATGGCTCAGGTCAAAGCATTGCCTACGTTAATAAAGCCTGTGCGCGGCGCCGATTTTTATTTTGAAATGTTCATTTTCGCACGCTCGGAATTTTAAATCAGGGATAAGGGAGTTGAGACCCTACCTAACCGCTGAGGACTATGGTGCCGTAGGTGGGGGTACACAGGCAACGCTAGAGGTATGGGGGTTTCCACTCCATTCCTCTCTCCTTCAAGTTTAAATATTCATTTTCACGTGCATTTCGGCATAGCCCACTCGATCACGCGCATCACGACGCAAGCTGCTCGCGCGTGACGCGCGTGATCGAGTGGGTTATGGTTTCGGTCCAGCTATCATTGAAATCTCGCGTTAAAATAAAGAGAAAGTAAGAAGTCGCGTCATGGAAGAAGGATGCGCGAGAAAAACACTCGACCCGCAATAGGATGGAAAACTCCCTATACTAAAAAGTAGACAAGTCGATACTAACATGTCTAATGATATTTGAAGTTCTTCATCCTTAAATTCTGAACTATCCTTATTGCCAGAAGTATATAATACTTAAGTGGAAGTATATAATACTTCTCTTCGAGAGAAGTGTACCACAAAGCGGGGTACATGTAACGTCACTTTTCCCAACATCGGAGCAAGGTTACTAAAACGAATCACATACGCGATAAATAGTTCCCTCATCATTACTCTATTAGCGTTGAAATATTTGGCAAGACGCGCTTGTGCATTTTTGTTGTCCCACGTGACGTCAAGACGACCTTTGTGGGATGATTGCTGGGGATTTAGTGCCAAACAATTATAGAATTCACCTTACGGTGCGATGCCCATTTGTATAGTTTGATGAGCGGGAAAGCAAACTAAAAGGGTGAGCCTCTGAAGAATGACGTTACATAACTAAAGCACTAAGAGGATACAGAGTGTCATCCTTCTTCTATTACCCCCTTCTGGTATTATTGACCATTGTCATTACTGGAGGCATAAGTTTATAAGATATGTTCCATAAGTGTGTCACTCGTTAATGAGAGCTTGTCATGAAGTGACGTAGGTGAAACGTCATAGATTCTTGTAAAGCGACGCGTAGTGAGGCCTTGTCAAAGGCTTAGTACAGACTAAAGAGGAGGATGGACTGCAAAACCGAGTGTAGTCAATTCTCACGTCGTTCTTGGACTATCTCTCATTAAGCCTCTAACATTACGAAGTATGGGTAGTGACATACTTATGGAACATATCTTATAAACTTATGCTGGAGGGAAGACTCGCATCTTTTGCCATTGCACCATTTTAGGTGGAATTTCTGATAGTGTTTTGACGTTTATTCCAACCAGATTATTCTCACAGGACACCCTATTTAAGGGGCGGTTAAACCTATAGCATCTTCTTTCTTCATACTATTTTTATTTTACTAATTTTCTAATTAAGAACAGGAATAATTAGGCCAAAAACAAACAAAGATTTTGGAATATATTACACATTTCATTTCAGAACTTTTGATCAACGTAAAACTGGGTACCCTGTAAAATGAATTAACTTTCATAGGAATTAGTTTAATTATTATGATTTCAGGTTTCGACCTATTGGACAAACATGTTTATAGGGTAGTTTTTCCAGCTGTAGGAATCCATAAACTCCGGTACCACTTTTTAAAAGTGGAGAATAGTGTTTTGGGCTGTTTAGAAAACATTATTTAATTATAATTAACTGAATTATTAGTTATATTCGAAAATATAAACGATAAAATTGAAACGCACGCTCCCGCCATATTTTGAAGGCTGCCTAACTTCAGCAGCGCCATCTAGCGGTACGTGTTTGCAGCCGATAACTTAAAGCCTATTCATTCATTTGGGACGTTTGCGGTGCAAACTTGCGGCAGCGTTTTTCTGCGCGATCTTTACTGGTAAATATTTTGATTTTATTTATATTTTAAGGGTTACTTTGCATTAAATACCAATGTTTTATCGCAAAGGATCGGAAATTAAGCGTCGCAAGTGGAAAATTTATGCTTAACCGTGCCAAATACGTTTGTTAATTACGACCAAGGCTTAGTGCCCACGTTGCCGTTGGCAGTGCAGCGTGCAAGTGTTACCAAGGAGGATAATATGGAGGGCCAACTTAGTATAATTTTAGGAAAGTGACTGGTAGCCCTGCTTACGCTAGTGGCCCCTGGTTCATCTGCGGAAAACTAACGTTTTGTCGTCTGCAACATATTCGGTCCGCCATCGCGATTCGCCAAAAAAAATATCCCCCTACCTCACCCGCCCGCCAAACCAATAGTTTTCCGTAAATGAACCAGGTGTCAGCAGGATCGAGCTCCAAAAATCACTTAACACCCCCCAAAGGCTAAGTCGGCCCTCCATATTATCCTCCTTGGTGTTACTACGACCAAGGCTTAGTATCCTATGTCTTTTGGGAAGTTGGCTTGAAGCTGTTGCCCATTTCAATGGTGGCTCCAGGTAAATATTTTATTTATATATTAAGGGTTAATTTAGATTAAATACCAAAGCTTTATCGCAACTGAATGGAAATCAAGCGTTACCCCCATTCCGCTATCGATATTAAGTACCTAGACAATATCCAGGGTTGTCTCTCGGACACCAAATCCCAACTAGACTCCGACACCACCAAGGGAAGTACAACTTTCTATTCTTGGTTGGTCTTCCCTAACAACGCGTCGCAAATATTTTGACCTTTTAAGCTTGTTCAAAATCTTAAACTCCCCTAATCAAACTTATTTTTCTCATGACCCTTCTATCGCTCCCTCAAGGAGTCCATGGTAGAAAATTGTTCCACCGATATGCCCGTAAAAACCAGCTTAAGCACTCCTTAATCTTATTAATTGCGCATTGCATTTATTCCTGGTGTTACTATTCAATCTTTTTAGTCGGTTTAAAAGTAATTCAAAGTGATTATTTAATTGATATTTCAAGATTGACTCTCTTGTTGGGGGCGCATTGAGTTCCCCATCCAACCATACTAAAATCTGGGCAGTTCTCGAAATAGCAACCGCGATTCCAAAAAAACAGCGGTGTTTTTCAAAACTGCTGTTTTAGAAATAGTGGTGTTTGTGTTGAAATTTGCGCATTTCTTAACAATACAGTTGTATTCGTTGGTTTCAAAAACTACCTTTTTCTGTGATCATTTAATCAGTAATGTGACCCGCTAACCGATCGTGTTTATGAATTTTTTAAGTACACTTAAATATTGTACTATTCTTCAGGCTGTGTCAGTTTATAATTCTCATACCAGGATAGTAAAATAATTCGAGAAAGGTTCTTTTATTTCAGAAGTAGATAATTTAAACAGTATGTGATTTTTGGGAAAAGACATATTATAATTCGAGAAAGGTTATTTTGTTTCGGAAGTGGATAATTGTAAACAGTAATTTATGGTTAAAGACATTATAATTCGAGAAAGGTTATTTTATTTCGGAAGTAGATAATTGTAAACAGTGATTTTTGGGAAAAGACATATTATAATTCGAGAAAGGTTATTTTATTTCGGAAGTAGATAATTGTAAACAGTAATTTATGGTTAAAGACATATTATAATTCGAGAAAGGTTATTTTATTTCGGAAGTAGATAATTGTAAACAGTAATTTATGGTTAAAGACATATTATAATTCGAGAAAGGTTATTTTGTTTCGGAAGTAGACAATTGTAAACAGTGATTTTTGGGAAAAGACATATTATAATTCGAGAAAGGTTATTTTGTTTCGGAAGTAGATAATTGTAAACAGTAATTTTTGGGAAAAGACATATTATAATTCGAGAAAGGTTATTTTGTTTCGGAAGTGGATAATTGTAAACAGTAATTTTTGGGAAAAGACATATTATAATTCGAGAAAGGTTATTTTATTTCGGAAGTAGATAATTGTAAACAGTAATTTTATTGGAAAAGGCATAACATTGTTACACTATTTCCAAAATATTACTAACGAAACAAAACCTAACCTGACCTGACCTCATACTGTTTAGTTGAAATAATCAACTTTAACCTAACCAAATTATCCAAATCTGACCTAGTTCTTTTTGATTTCATATAACCCAGCTGCCTTTACGGTACGCCGCGTTTACGAGAACCGCTGTATCGGTAATTGCCGTAACGGGTAAACTGCCATTTCGAGAACCGCTATTTAGGGAACTGCTGTTATGAAATCCGCTCATACGGGAACTGCTCATGTGAGGGCTTCCCCTAAAATCTTGGGTGTCGAGTAAATAGGGGCCAATTAATTGAGGAAAGTGTTCGCTAACATACCCCCTCCATAGGAATAGCATTGCACCCAACTTTGAAGGCTCATAACTCTGGTTCTACTAGAGATTCCCTTTGAGTATGTTATAGTCCTATATGCCCCCCCCCCATCCAACCATACTTAGGACTTGGGATTAAGACAAACAGGGGCCGAGTAAGAAAACGTTCACAAACATACCCCCTCCATAGGAATAGCATTACACCCAACTCTGGTTCTACTAGAGATGTGAAGATGCCCTTTGAGTATGGTTTAGTCAGGTCCGGATTAGGGGGGGGGGGGGTGAGGGGGTACTGGCCCACGGGCGCAACGCTTGTTGGGGGCACATTGAACTATTCCCCCCTTAGCAACATTTGCCGTTCCTTTTTTTTTCGACTTAAGGGGGCGCGCATTATCTCGGCCCCGGGTTCAAAATTGCTTAATCCGGCCCTGAAAATACTTGTGCCATTTAAGTTGATAATAATTTTAATCTGTATTTGATTGTTTGAATTTTATTTTTTATAGCTACCATCTGTTTCCAAAGGAGAAATTTATGTTGGATTCTAGAATCAATAACTATTTTTTTGGCAAAAGGCACCCAATATTAATCAGGTCAATAAACCCATTACAATCCCCTTCTTAATTCAGGTCTACACTTTGATTTTATCCGTTGAAAGGGAATCTCATTACCAAAACTATTTAGACAGCCAATTATTAGGGTATTTAGTTTATTATTTATTATTCTATTTATTGTTAGAAGGGAAGCGCTTTGTGTCCTTTAATTTTTAGGGATTTTACTTTTTGCCAGGACATAAATAAAATCTTACTTATGGAATAGGTGAACACTGGTCCTAGTCCTCCCTTTTAAGAATAATGAACGCGTAATCAGGATTTCAAGGGTGAGATTCCCTTTGCGGTATTAAGGTATCTAGTTTATGGTTTTAATTATAAATATTTTTAGGGGAAAAGCGTTTGGCAACTCCTTGAGGGAGTTTTGTAGGATTTAAATAAATTTATGATTTATGTTTAAGGTAGAAGGTTGCTTATACGCTTTGTCCTTTAAAAGTAAACACGATTTTAAGCGTAGTTTAGGGCGAGGCTTAGCTTTTTACGGTATTCTTTCCCTATTACTGTTACGAGTGTGCCTTTTATGCCAAAAAAATAGTCATTTGTCTTATGCCTGAACATTTTGCGTTACGTCTAGCGAAAATGCTCGAGTGGACTTTCGTATTAAGGTAATTAATTTCAAGTTATTCGTATGCCTTTTTCCAAATAATGATTCGAATTTTTCTTGCACAGGAAGAAGTGGACGTCTGCAAGTGGACTTTCATTGGAAATCCCATGCTAAGGACGAAGTTTCCTGGTTTTGGGGGCTCCACAGCGGGCTTTAGTTTAAATTTAATAATTCCCGAGTTAACCAGGGACTTGTTAAATTTAAATTGGGCTCGCAAGGCTTACCTTGGGGGTGGTAGCTTAAGTTTAAATCTAAAGTTTCGATATTGGGGAAGGAACAAAAATAGTCGAAAAACACTTGGGGTAGTTTTTTTGACCTTTTTTATGCTTATTTTATTGTTTTTTTAATAATTTTTTTATAAAAATTAATTTTTTTTTGTAAAAAAATTTTTTTAACGTGTTTTTTGTTCTATTTTATTAAAAAATAAGCCTAAAAGGGGTCAAAAAAAACCCCCTAAGTCCAGACATTAAAAAATTGAAGCCAAGTCTAGTATCGTAAAAATTTAAAGAAAAGAAAGAACGAGGTTTAAGGCAAAATTTATTCAATAAGAAAAAAAAACCAAGTGTACAAAATTTCGAACAAAAAAATTATTAAAGAGTTATATAAGTTAAAGTTTGAACGCGAAAAAAATAATAAGTAGTTACATATAAAATGGCAAGCAAAAAAAACTAAAATAAGTGGTTACATGTAAAATTTTCAAGTAAAGAAGTTGAATTTTGTGTCTTCTAGCTTCGATGATTTTCTCCGTAACTTCGACTCGAATGTTGAGAGAGATTGCCAAGTCCGGAAGAAGACATCGTGTAACGGAATCCAACAAAGCTTGTCATCGGGAATGATACATAGCAAGTCCAGAACAGCGGAAAACATCGTGCAACGTCAATCCAACAGAGGATGTCATCAGGAATGATAAGTCTCGGAATGACCAGTCATCGGGAAAGATACATATAATGACCAGCGACAGAAAAATCCAAGAATATCAGCTGCATCTATAAATGAAAAAATGTTAATAACACATCTTAACTATTTCCTACTTAATTTTTTCATTATTTTTTTCGCGTTCAAACTTTAACTTATATAACTCTTTAATAATTTTTTTGTTCGAAATTTTTGTAAACACTTGGTTTTTTTGTTTCTTATTGAATAAATTTTGCCTTAAACCTCGTTCTTTCTTTTCTTTAAATTTTTACGATACTAGACTTGGCTTCAATTTTTTAATGTCTGGACTTAGGGGGGTTTTTTTGACCCCTTTTAGGCTTATTTTTTAATAAAATAGAACAAAAAACACGTTAAAAAATTTTTTTACAAAAAAAAATTAATTTTTATAAAAAAATTATTAAAAAAACAATAAAATAAGCATAAAAAAGGTCAAAAAAACTACCCTAAGTGTTTTTCGACTATTTTTGTTCCTTCCCCAATATCGAAACTTTAGATTTAAACTTAAGCTACCACCCCCAAGGTAAGCCTTGCGAGCCCAATTTAAATTTAACAAGTCCCTGGTTAACTCGGGAATTATTAAATTTAAACTAAAGCCCGCTGTGGAGCCCCCAAAACCAGGAAACTTCGTCCTTAGCATGGGATTTCCAATGAAAGTCCACTTGCAGACGTCCACTTCTTCCTGTGCAAGAAAAATTCGAATCATTATTTGGAAAAAGGCATACGAATAACTTGAAATTAATTACCTTAATACGAAAGTCCACTCGAGCATTTTCGCTAGACGTAACGCAAAATGTTCAGGCATAAGACAAATGACTATTTTTTTGGCATAAAAGGCACACTCGTAACAGTAATAGGGAAAGAATACCGTAAAAAGCTAAGCCTCGCCCTAAACTACGCTTAAAATCGTGTTTACTTTTAAAGGACAAAGCGTATAAGCAACCTTCTACCTTAAACATAAATCATAAATTTATTTAAATCCTACAAAACTCCCTCAAGGAGTTGCCAAACGCTTTTCCCCTAAAAATATTTATAATTAAAACCATAAACTAGATACCTTAATACCGCAAAGGGAATCTCACCCTTGAAATCCTGATTACGCGTTCATTATTCTTAAAAGGGAGGACTAGGACCAGTGTTCACCTATTCCATAAGTAAGATTTTATTTATGTCCTGGCAAAAAGTAAAATCCCTAAAAATTAAAGGACACAAAGCGCTTCCCTTCTAACAATAAATAGAATAATAAATAATAAACTAAATACCCTAATAATTGGCTGTCTAAATAGTTTTGGTAATGAGATTCCCTTTCAACGGATAAAATCAAAGTGTAGACCTGAATTAAGAAGGGGATTGTAATGGGTTTATTGACCTGATTAATATTGGGTGCCTTTTGCCAAAAAAATAGTTATTGATTCTAGAATCCAACATAAATTTCTCCTTTGGAAACAGATGGTAGCTATAAAAAATAAAATTCAAACAATCAAATACAGATTAAAATTATTATCAACTTAAATGGCACAAGTATTTTCAGGGCCGGATTAAGCAATTTTGAACCCGGGGCCGAGATAATGCGCGCCCCCTTAAGTCGAAAAAAAAAAGGAACGGCAAATGTTGCTAAGGGGGGAATAGTTTGACTCAATGTGCCCCCAACAAGCGTTGCGCCCGTGGGCCAGTACCCCCTCACCCCCCCCCCTAATCCGGACCTGACTAAACCATACTCAAAGGGCATCTTCACATCTCTAGTAGAACCAGAGTTGGGTGTAATGCTATTCCTATGGAGGGGGTATGTTTGTGAACGTTTTCTTACTCGGCCCCTGTTTGTCTTAATCCCAAGTCCTAAGTATGGTTGGATGGGGGGGGCATATAGGACTATAACATACTCAAAGGGAATCTCTAGTAGAACCAGAGTTATGAGCCTTCAAAGTTGGGTGCAATGCTATTCCTATGGAGGGGGTATGTTAGCGAACACTTTCCTCAATTAATTGGCCCCTATTTACTCGACACCCAAGATTTTAGGGGAAGCCCTCACATGAGCAGTTCCCGTATGAGCGGATTTCATAACAGCAGTTCCCTAAATAGCGGTTCTCGAAATGGCAGTTTACCCGTTACGGCAATTACCGATACAGCGGTTCTCGTAAACGCGGCGTACCGTAAAGGCAGCTGGGTTATATGAAATCAAAAAGAACTAGGTCAGATTTGGATAATTTGGTTAGGTTAAAGTTGATTATTTCAACTAAACAGTATGAGGTCAGGTCAGATTAGGTTTTGTTTCGTTAGTAATATTTTGGAAATAGTGTAACAATGTTATGCCTTTTCCAAAAAAATTACTGTTTACAATTATCTACTTCCGAAATAAAATAACCTTTCTCGAATTATAATGTCTTTTCCCAAAAATTACTGTTTACAATTATCTACTTCCGATCGGCGCGTTAATAAAATAACCTTTCTCGAATTATAATGTCTTTTCCCAAAAATTACTGTTTACAATTATCTACTTCCGAAATAAAATAACCTTTCTAGAATTATAATATGCCTTTTCCCAAAAATTACTGATTACAATTATCTACTTCCGAAATAAAATAACCTTTCTCGAATTATAATATGTCTTTAACCATAAATTACTGTTTACAATTATCTACTTCCGAAATAAAATAACCTTTCTCGAATTATAATGTCTTTAACCATAAATTACTGTTTACAATTATCCACTTCCGAAACAAAATAACCTTTCTCGAATTATAATATGTCTTTTCCCAAAAATTACTGTTTACAATTATCTACTTCCGAAATAAAATAACCTTTCTAGAATTATAATATGCCTTTTCCCAAAAATTACTGTTTACAATTATCTACTTCCGAAATAAAATAACCTTTCTCGAATTATAATATGTCTTTTCCCAAAAATTACTGTTTACAATTATCTACTTCCGAAATAAAATAACCTTTCTCGAATTATAATATGTCTTTTCCCAAAAATTACTGTTTACAATTATCTACTTCCGAAATAAAATAACCTTTCTCGAATTATAATATGTCTTTTCCCAAAAATTACTGTTTACAATTATCTTTTTCCGAAATAAAATAACCTTTCTCGAATTATAATATGTCTTTAACCAAAAATTACTGTTTACAATTATCTACTTCCGAAATAAAGAACCTTTCTCGAATTATAATATGTCTTTTCCCAAAAATCACTGTTTACAATTATCTACTTCTGAAATAAAAGAACCTTTCTCGAATTATAATATGTCTTTTCCCAAAAATCACTGTTTACAATTATCTACTTCTGAAATAAAAGAACCTTTCTCGAATTATAATATGTCTTTTCCCAAAAATCACTGTTTACAATTATCAGAAGGGGATAATAGAAGAAGGATGCCACTCTGTATCATCTTAATGCATTAGTTATGTAACGTCATTCTTCCCAGGCTCTCCCTTTTTGTTTGCTTTCCCGCTTATCAAACTACAAATGGGCATCGCACCGTAAGGTGAATTCTATAATTTTTTGGCACTAAATCCCCAGCAATCATACCATAAACCTCGTCTTGACGTGGGACAAAAATGCACAAGCGCGTCTTGTCAAATATCTAAACGCTAATAGGGTAATGATGAGGGAACTATTTATCGCGTATGTGATTCGGTTTAGTAACCTTGCTCCAAATGTTCCGAGGTTGGGAAGAATGACGTTACACTTACCCCGCTTTGTGGTACACTTCTCTCGAAGAGAAATATTATATACTTCTGCAATTATCTACTTCTGAAATAAAAGAACCTTTCTCGAATTATTTTACTATCCTGGTATGAGAATTATAAACTGACACAGCCTGAAGAATAGTACAATATTTAAGTGTACTTAAAAAAATTCATAAACACGATCGGTTAGCGGGTCACATTACTGATTAAATGATCACAGAAAAAGGTAGTTTTTGAAACCAACGAATACAACTGTATTGTTAAGAAATGCGCAAATTTCAACACAAACACCACTATTTCTAAAACAGCAGTTTTGAAAAACACCGCTGTTTTTTTGGAATCGCGGTTGCTATTTCGAGAACTGCTCTACCGGGAACTGCTCATACGAGGTATACCCAGATTTTAGTATGGTTGGATGGGGAACTCAACAAGCCTTATATTAATACGGTTTAGAGTCAATCTTCAAATATCAATTAAATAATCACTTTGAATTACTTTTAAACCGACTAAAAAGATTGAATAGTAACACCAGGAATAAATGCAATGCGCAATTAATAAGATTAAGGAGTGCTTAAGCTGGTTTTTACCGGCATATCGGTGGAATAATTTTCGACCATGACTCCTTGTGGGAGCGATAGAAGGGGCATCAGAAAAATAAGGTTGATTAGGGGAGTTTAAGATTTTGAACAAGCTTAAAAGGTCAAAATATTTGCGACGCGTTGTTAGGGAAGACCAACCAAGAATAGAAAGTTGTACTTCCCTTGGTGGTGTCGGAGTCTAGTTGGGATTTGGTGTCGGAGAGACATCCCTGGATATTGTCTAGATACTTAATATCGATAGCGGAATGGGGGTAACGCTTAATTTCCATTCAGTTGCGATAAAGCTTTGGTATTTAATCTAAATTAACCCTTAATATATAAATAAAATATTTACCTGGAGCCACCATTGAAATGGGCAACAGCTTCAAGCCTACTTCCCAAAAGACATAGGATACTAAGCCTTGGTCGTAGTAACACTTGCACGCTGCACTGCCAATGGCAAAGTGGGCCACTAAGCCTTGGTCGTAATTAACAAACGTATTTGGCACGGTTAAGCATAACTTTTCCACTTGCGACGCTTCATTTCCGATCGGTTGCGATAAAACATTGGTATTTAATGCAAAGTAACCCTTAAAATATAAATAAAATCAAAATATTTACCAGTAAAGATCGCGCAGAAAAACGCTGCCGCAAGTTTGCACCGCAAACGTCCCAAATGAATGAATAGGCTTTAAGTTATCGGCTGCAAACACGTACCGCTAGATGGCGCTGCTGAAGTTAGGCAGCCTTCAAAATATGGCGGGAGCGTGCGTTTCAATTTTATCGTTTCTATTTTCGAATATAACTAATAATTCAGTTAATTATAATTTAATAATGTTTTCTAAACAGCCCAAAACACTATTCTCCACTTTTAAAAAGTGGTACCGGAGTTTATGGATTCCTACAGCTGGAAAAACTACCCTATAAACATGTTTGTCCAATAGGTCGAAACCTGAAATCATAATAATTAAACTAATTCCTATGAAAGTTAATTCATTTTACAGGGTACCCAGTTTTACGTTGATCAAAAGTTCTGAAATGAAATGTGTAATATATTCCAAAATCTTTGTTTGTTTTTGGCCTAATTATTCCTGTTCTTAATTAGAAAATTAGTAAAATAAAAATAGTATGAAGAAAGAAGATGCTATAGGTTTAACCGCCCCTTAAATAGGGTGTCCTGTGAGAATAATCTGGTTGGAATAAACGTCAAAACACTATCAGAAATTCCACCTAAAATGGTGCAATCGCAAAAGATGCGAGTCTTCCCTCCAGTAATGACAATGGTGAATAATACCAGAAGGGGGTAATAGAAGAAGGATGACACTCTGTATCCTCTTAATGCTTTAGTTATGTAACGTCATTCTTCCCAGACTCGCCCTTTTAGTTTGCTTTCCCGCTCATCAAACTACAAATGGGCATCGCACCGTAAGGTGAATACTATAATTGTTTGGCACTAAATCCCCAGCAATCATCCCACAAACCTCGTCTTGACGTCACGTGGGACAACAAAAATGCACAAGCGCGTCTTGCCAAATATTTCAACGCTAATAGAGTAATGATGAGGGAACTATTTATCGCGTATGTGATTCGTTTTAGTAACCTTGCTCCGATGTTGGGAAAAGTGACGTTACATGTACCCCGCTTTGTGGTACACTTCTCTCGAAGAGAAGTATTATATACTTCTGATATAACTAAGGTTAGTTTCCCCGAGATGTGCGCTAGCTTCAAACGTTACAGCAAAAGCGTTCCTTGGTTTCTTGAAGTAAAACTAATTATGTGCTAGACAATCTGGCTGTATAATCTAATACTTTTTAAAAGGCATGTTTTGGGCAAGGAGGATGAGGTTGGGTTTTTTATCTTGGAAAACGGTTAGAAGTACTGAATTTACAATTTTGACATTGGAAATTAATTTTTATTAAAAACCTCTATCTACTCTAAAAGCTTGAATCCTTTTTAGAATAATAAAACACGTCAAAACAAAATCTCATTAAAATTTCAGGTCATTTGGATGAATAGGACAAAGGATCTGTCCAAAAACCTTCCTCCTCCCATAGAACTTAATGTTAATTTTGGGTTCCTTCGAACTCCCCGCCGATAGTCCAAAAGTCGCATTTTTTGTCCGATTGAATGGGCTTCTATAGCAAGTAAATACGCAATAACATAAGTTTATAATGCCTCTAAGTAGAGAAATGGCTGCTACTCCTATGGCAATAGTGTTTGTCTGGCTCCCTTTAACGAAACCCTATACTCTCTCCGTATCATTTATCACCTCAACTTCAATACAAAATTGTACTGCCTACCCTAGCGTTTCTTTTATCCCTTTTAGAATGTTTCAGGACTGAAACCGCCTCTATCTCACGAGAGAGAGGGATTTTGGGGTAGCTTAAGTAAAATTCGTTCCCCCCCAATGCCTGCCTATACGAAACGTAAAAATCTCCTTTATTCCATTAGATCATTGGATGATTTAGTAATCGTCTCGACCGCTTGGTGGCTGCACCGCGACAGAAATTTCAAAATTTTCTCTCTTCGGATCTTAGCGCTGACGTCACAGTAGCCTGCAGAAGATGCCCAGTTGTTGTAACCCGTATTTGTGTACTTAGAGGCATGATAAACTTATGGCAATAAGGATAGTTCAGAAAAGGATGAAGAACTTCAAATATCATTAGACATGTTGATTGATATTTGGTGGTGTGTTATTCTATCCGCTTTTGATATAATGTAGAAATACACTCTAAAGGTAATAATTTTACCAAGTAATAAAAAATCTTACCATTATTTGTCATTTTCTTTGACTTTTACGCGGAAATTATTTTGCAGATGTTTTTCAATTTTTTACAACTCCTCCAGAAATGAGTTTTTCTCCATGGAAATTGTACCCAGAAACAAACTGAATAGTGTGTTACCACGAACTTTGTAGTGACGTCACATGCTCTTATCTCTTACCTTATTTTCAGGCGACCATATTGGCAGTCGCGAGACGTCGTCAGCTTGGGCAATACAAATTCGGGGCCCAATATTGACGTCACAGTTTCCTCCCCCCCCCCCAGTTTCGCGGTAGCACACTATGGGGCGCAATTTTAATTACAGTTTGCAGATTACGAGTAACAATATAAAAAATTCATGTTTTATATTAAACAAATATCAGATCTTTAATTATAAATATTTTTAATACTTCAAAAATTATTAAAATTTGCTAAACACAATTAAAATAGACAAACTACTAACAATCCTTTCTGAAATTACGATACTGGAAGTTACATTTGTAAATACATTATGACAAATGGAATGACTTATCGTGTTTTGTTTGCGTTTCTAGGCCTAGTAAAATACTTTCCATGAAAAAAAAAATTATTACATTGTTTTCCACATATTTGTAACAAAATTTTTAAACCAAAAAAAAAAAAAAAAAAAAAATACTTAATATTGTGTAAATATTTTTGATTTTCATAATTCTTTTCTAAATTTTCTATTATAAATGGACATTTTAGCTTGAGAGTTCTTATTCGTTAAACTGGGCTAAATTTATAGAGACTAATTGATTTTAGCGTTAGAGTATATTTTATTCACTAAACTAATAGAGACCGATTCATTAAGTTGTTTAGATATTTTACGCATCCTTACATCCTCTATAAAGGTATCACCTTCCATGGGTTCAAACTCGAGCAATCCAAAAAAATAGGGCTGAGTTAAGCCGCAACATTCTCGGCAATGATAAAGTAAAATGGTGGAAGGTGAGACGTTTACCGTGTAAAAAGGCTCTACGTGTTCTTGAATTTCATGAATCATAGCTACATTAATTCTCTGCGGCATTACTATATATTTGGAGCGATACGTATGAAGCCAAGGAGTTTTTTGCCTCTTTGTGACAATCTGAGTTAATAAAGGCCAACTTCCATTATCCCAGACCCTAGGTAATAATTCTTCGCAGAACATTACCGAAGAAAACAAAAAGCTATCAGCCCTTGGGTTTTCCGTTTCTAGTTCTCTCAATACCTTCCCTAGATTTAAAGTGTTTTGGGGCATTATAAATTCATCCAGGTCTACAATCCCAACGTATCTAGAGTCGGAAGTCAAACGTAGAATACAATCTTGGTTAAAAACCATTTGTCCTTCAGCGTGCAGCAAGTTACTCTCTAAATTAACCTTTGAAAGAGACCAGGCGTGAATTTCTATCTTAATTACGGTGTTGCTCTTTGAAACGGCAAAAAGGAACTTTGAAACTTCGGGGGTAACGGTGTAATTGTAAAATAGAATGCGAGTTACACCCAATGATTGATAATAGCCAATAAACTCCGCAATTTGTATTATGGATTTGTAAGGACCAAATAATGGCCTGACACAAATGGATACGTCATTTGGCAAACTTCGACCTTTAGGTACGAGTGCTGAATGAACTTTTATCCATTTTGGGGAAGAATTGTTATAAATAAGGGATACATTTGATGGGATGGCGTGAGTGGCCACCGGGCAATAAAAATACGCGGCTCGGTAACATTTCGAGTGATGCTCGGGTAAAATAAACAGGTAAGCTCCTGCTGTTGTAATCAGTCTTCCATCGGAAAAACTTAAAACACACGACAACTTTGTAGGAGTTGAATGTAATTCCTCCAGAGATGGTAGTATAACAGCCAAAATCTTGATATAGTATCTTGTTTTTATATAATCAGGTACTGCACTTTCTGAGATATAGGCGGAATAGCCATAAATGTGAGGTAAAATCTGTAGCCAATCTGACGAAGTAGTATTGGTGGCCTTCTCTTCGTGATTTTGTAGATAAGTATACAAGGTTTGGTCAAACTTTGATTGGTGCTTGGAAATGGATCCTGTTCCCGTAACTTCTTTGCTTTTTTTGCAAGAATATCTAGCATTGTCGTCAAAAACATTGGAGATCACCATGAAGAGAAGCACAAACAACATACACAATCCTAAACACGCCTTCCGCATGGAAACACATTGTGGTACGAATCTTCTTAGGCAATTCGGAATTAAAGATTTCATTTTAATCAGACTTGTAATATTTAACCGTTACCATTTGTAACAGAAAAATTTTAATCTTGATATTATAATATAATTTTTTCTAACTGGAAGACAACACGGAAGAACTCCCATCTTATTCTTAACTTAATTACATGTCAAGCTTGGTGACACCCGTCCCGTATCTCTATGGTGACACCAATGTCTTCTCACTGTATGGCGCAAGTGTTTGTTAACCACGTGACCTGCCTTTTTGGCGCGAAAATTCAAACACGGGAAGCAGGCGTGTTTCCATAACATCTAGTTTATCTTCTCTTCAATAATGTACATAAGATAAAAGGGAGAAACATCTGGCCGAGGTTATTTGAACAAGAACTTTTTAAATATATCGCTACAATAGGGGTTCTGAAAGGAGCAATTAATTTCAAATGTGAGTAGCAGGTGGTCTGTTCTCCGCGACAATATGACGTGTTGAAAAATGTAAGATAGATCTTTCTGAAGATAGGCAATAAATTATTTTGTTATAACGAAAATACGAGATAGTCATCAACATGAACATAAGTATATAGACCTCCAGTGGGAAAAGGATGTGAACAGTACCTTAAATCAGTTAGCGCACTTACATGTTTCGGTTTTTCGCGATTATATGGAATTTTACACCTACACTACCGTTGTTTCTAATTTCCTCCCGCTGATGCCTAGAATTGTCACATTATTATAGCGTTATTATGTTTAAAAGTAATTGTTTAGAAGAGTAATTATTTATTTAGAGTCGATAAGGTTCACATTTATAGTACAGTCACCTCTGACGTAAGGGAGCTATGAAGAGTAAGTTTGAAACGATATAATATTATGTACCTCTATAACTTGCGATCATATTATATACTCGTACATGGAGAGAGAGCGCGGCAGACCTGTAGGCGTGCGACGATACCCGTATTTCAATATGAAAAGCGAATTCGTCATCGCAAACCATAATTATTAAAAAAAATTTATCTATGCATGGCAGATCTCAACGTACCATGTCGCTACATTTTGGTGGCCTTGGGTTTTTGGGCCAGTTTCTTGCACCATGCCCAAAAGGTCAACTTGAGCGTAGCCATAGTGGCCATGGTCCAAGACCCAGTGAGGAGGGTGAACATTACGAGTTCCGAATGTTTTCCAACTAGTCAAACCAAGCAACCTTATCCCAAGAGCGCACTTTTTGCAGTTGTAGGTTATGATATCATTGTAAGTCAAGCTTTTTTTCTATTTAACTTTTTTGATTTCTACTAAAGAATGATCGCTTGAACTGGGACCACAATACGCAAGCCCTGATCCTGTCCGCGTATTACTACGGATATGTCGCGACGCAAGTACTTGGAGGTCGTATTGCCGAAATGTTTGGTGCCAAATGGATATACTTAGCTGGGATGCTGATTTCCTCATTATTGTGCATGGTATCGCCCTTTGTGGCTATTTTGCATCCGATTTTGTTCGTTGTATTAAGAATCTTGCAAGGGATGAGCGCCGTAAGTTAAACAAACGCGAAATTATTTCTGACTTACCCAAGGTTAATTCATTTGCATACAGGGGTTTATCTTTCCCTTGTATCACATTCTTCTATCCAAATGGATTCCGAGTACAGAGAGAAATTTATCCGCTTCTGTGGTTTACGGTGGCTTGTCAATGGGAAATGTTGGTGGATTATTATTCTCCGGGTTGCTATGCCAGTCCGAAGCCTTAGGAGGATGGCCATCGGCCTTCTATCTCTTCGGTAAGTTGTACGTATCAGGTTTTATAGACTTCTATAAGCATGGATGTTTTTTCTTTTTTTTTTTTTTACGTTGTCAGGCGCGATTGGTCTAATTTGGTGCGTTTTATGGACCTACTACGTCTACGATTCCCCCAACATCCATCCAAGAATTCAACCCGAAGAACTTAAGTACATAATGAGTTTCCAAACGGACACCAGCTCGGATCAACTGATGAAAATACCATGGAGATACGTCTTCACTTCGGCCCCATTTATAGCCCTTATTTTCGCCCATGTTGGACATAGTTGGGGTAAGTATTCATCCCTATATACCATCGTTTCACATTGACGACGACTTATTTCAGGCCAGGACACTTTACTGTTGGAGCTACCAACGTACATGCACGAAGTAATGGGGGTTGACATAGGTCAAAATGGTGTCATTTCGGCGTTGCCCTTTACGTTGCAAGCTATGAGCGCTTGGGGGTCCGCTTTTGTCATGGACAAAATAATTGAAAAAAACTTAATCAGTGTTGAGATGGCCAGGAAAGGATGCAATTCCGTAGGTATAACTTCAAGTAGAGGTTGTCACGGTGTATACTGAGGCAAGTAATGTTCCTCGTCATTTAGCCTTTTTTGGCGCTGCAACGTGCTTGATCTCCTTGACCTTCATGGGTTGCAATTACACTTCGATTATCGTATGTCTTTGTGTCGCCATGTTCTTTGATGGCATGTCTAAGTCGGGTTTCTTCGTGAATCATATGGAGCTAGCGCCTGACTTTGCTGGTATATTGACTTCTAAATAATGTCTGTCAAGGTCAAAACAACATTCTGATTTTAAATAACGCAGGAACATTATTCGGAATAACAAACACTATATCTAGTGTAGATGGTTTCTTGGTGCCATATCTTGTGTCGCTTCTAACGAATGGAGAAGTTAGTTGGTTTACATAGGTTTCAAGTGTTTAAAAGGGTAAATAATTTTAATTTCATTTAGGCTAATTTGAAAAAATGGAGTAACGTATTTGTTGTTGCGGGGGCCATTTATTTGGTTACCGGAATTGGGTTTTTGACTTTTGGTACGACGAAGCAACAACCTTGGGCTTCGAAAGTTATAAATAGGCCATTGTTATTGAGTGATAGTTTACAAAGTGATAAAAGTGAAAATAAAAAATAATTTTATGTGTGTTCTATTTTCTTTCAATGTCCTTCAATTACATATACAACCACCTGGCCTACATATATGCAAACTATAGCATAAGTAAGGCGGTAGTTCCATTTTAATTTCGTTGTTTGAATACTTTCAGTGATAGCATAAGCAAATCATCCTGTTCTACTTCTAAGTCTAATATACTTCTGATAAAAATTCTAGAATAAATTTTATTTTTCATCTAAAAATATCTTCGAGATAGCAGATTGCCTTAATAGTGTTATGTCTATGGCAGATTGCGTCCGTAAGTGCGTGATCGAGTGGGCTATGCCTAAACACGTGGGCAACAACTGGATGGAAATTTGAGTGTTTCCCGCCGTTATAGGCTAAGCCTAAAAGTAGTTTTAGTTTTGTTTTGGAAATAGCCGTCGCAGCGTTACTAGTATATGATAATTAGTTAATTAATGTTATAGGATCCGTTAAGTTTGGAATTTTTTTATTATAAAAATGCCATTGACCGAAACACAAGTACCTGTAAAACCTGGGTATGTTTTATACGAAAATTGTGTAATAAACTCATTTGTTGATTATCTAATATTAATTTACGTATAATAATTTGTTTTAAAGGGTTTTTAGGTGTCCCGAGGACTTTGAGAGTCGCGAATATCCAGATAATTCAATGGAAATAAGTGACAGTGATGATGACTATGATCTTGTACTTATTCATGCCCCCCATGATGTAAGAATTAACCCCAGTTTTCTTCATAGCTTAGTATTTAGGCATATAACTGGGTGTTTTTTTTTCTACTTAAGCTGGAATTTGCCTTACTGGAAGAACAAGATATCCCGGTAAGTGGCATGAAACATATTAAACTGGACAAGGAAAACAATTCAGAAAGGCTACGAATTGAATGCAAAGAAATTGACAAAAATCCATCAAATCTTACACTTTTGGTCCCCGAAAATGGTAAAATAGTACCTGGTACGTGTTACTACCTGAACAGTAATGAAATCGAAAGTTTTTATATCAATAAAATATTCTTACATAGCAAAGAAAAGGTTTACAAAACAAATATCAATCACAAAAGATATCAAAGTTCCCGATATTAATATCCCAGAATCCTCCCCTAATATTCAAAAACTACCTGAGGGATTAAAGCAAAGATACCAAGCTTTTGGAGCTGGTAACATTTAAGATCTTTAGAAGGAATGTATACATAAATTATACATACTTAACTTTCCTTTAGACGATCCAGTAGTAACAATCGGAGCTGATGATATGATAAAACGTAAAAAAGTCTCATCTAAGAAAGATAAATTAGATAAATCAAAATTAAACATTGCTTCTACGGAAAAATTAACAAAGAAGGTCAAAAATAGGGGTGTTAAAGAGGAAGAAATTGGAAAAACCCCAAATAAAAGATCTTCCAATAAAGGGGAGTATCAAAATACGTCAATTAAAGACTTAATTAGTGAAGATGAAATGGAAAAAACCCCTAAAAAATCCTCTACCAAGAAAAAAATTAAATCCCAATTTATGAGTGAAGATTCATCCAGCTCTGATGGTGAAGATGAATCACCTACACCAGCAAAAAAGACCCCTAAAACGTCCTCCAAAACCAAGACTAAATCAATTCCATCCCCGCAAATGAGTGAAGATTCATCCAGCTCTGATGGTCAAGATGAAATACCTACACCAGCAAAAAAGACCCCTAAAAAGTCCTTCAAAATCAAGACTAAATCAATTCCATCCCCGCAAATGAGTGAAAATTCATCCACGTCTGATGGTGAAGATGAAATACCTACACCATCAAAAAAGACCCCTAAAAAATCCCCCAAAATCAAGACTAAATCAATTCCATCCAACCAAATGAGTGAAAATTCATCCAGCTCTGATGGTCAAGATGAAATACCTACACCATCAAAAAAGACCCCTAAAAAATCCTCTAAAACCAAGACGAAAACGAAACCAATTCCTTCCCCCCAAATTAGCGAAGATGAATCTTCATCCAAATCCAACTCTAGTCAATCTTCCCGAGAAAAGATTAAGAAAAGACAAAATGAAAAGAAACAAAAGATGAAGCTTACAGCTCAATACGTTAGTCAGTTAGAAACCGAGGACACTGCGGTTGTAGCTACGGCTGGTTCTTCCTCGAAAAAAAAGAAAAAGGAGAAAACTTCTGATATATTTGACACTCCCAAGTCAGAAAACAAAAGTTTGAAAAAAACTACTAAAGACAAAAAGACGCCCAAGAGAGAGAAAAACCGTGTTGTAGAAACAGTTGATAGCGAAGATGAAAGTCGTATTTGCAAAGAGGAATTGATACACAAGATAATGCAAAGTAAAAGCCCGAGGATGAAGAAACATTAAAATATAAAACCAAAAAAACCTGTCAAATTAGTCAAATAAAGTGCCTTGCCAAGATTTTTTATAAACCTTACTCTATTAAAATAATAATCCCGCAATATTTCTTATACCATTACTCTGTCCAACATTTTAAATAACTTGAGTTGACCAATGGACATGTTTCTTATACCATTACCCTTGTCAACAATTGTTTATAACTAGGAAATAATTTGTATCAATTCGAGACAAACGAATATGAATGAAATAAAGAAATGGTTTTGTTTGTTTGTTTGTTTTTTTTATATATAATAATTTGTGATCTGTACAAAAACAAAAAATCCTAAATGTTCTTAGTAAATCATGAAGTAAAATGGAAGATGTAAACATGGCGGTTTGGTACTTGTTTTATATTTAAATAAATGATTTTTATTGTATTGTAAATTCGCAATATTAAACTGCGACGTTATTCAAAGTTCATCGTGATCTCCATCCTGTAATGGAAAACCCCAGCAATTATTAGTAATTAACTAATTAGTGACCATGGCGCGCTATATGACACTTACTTCATCAGCTGCAATATTCTCCTCTTCCTTATCATCTTGCTCTTGATCATCTTCATTTTCAACCTCTTCCTCAATCTGAGCATCTTCAGGAACTCCTAAAGTTTTTCTAAGTAGAGTTTCGACTCTTTCAGCGAAAGATGAAGTTTCTGATAACATAAATCCGGATCTTAGGGTTGCAGTTTCAAACATAATATTGGCCATATCTTTAGCGGTGGCGTCACTCTTATCGGCTTCAACCCTTTTTAATAGTTCTTTGATAAGAGGGTGTCTCGGGTTTACTTCTAGGGTCTTTTTCTGACTTAGATAATAGCTAAAAAGAAGAGAAAACATTACATTACATTTATGTTGAGAAAACATTAAAAAACATTAAAAATTGTACAGAAAACTTACTCCCTGGTGGTATCGTAAGTTTTACTGTGCGCATTGCTCTTGGCCAAACGTTCCATGTTTCCAGTCCATCCAAATTGACTAGCAACAAGAGCACATGGTGAAGAATGAAGTCGCTGTGAAATTGTTACTTTTCCAACTTTGTCCTTCAAAACATCGCCTTCAAGCCATTTGGTTAATGGTTCAAAATGTTTGTTCAAAGCCTCAATTTGTTCCTTTCCCTTCTCTCCTTCATCCAATTTTAAACCATCCTTTGCAATATTTTGGAATTTCTTTCCTTCAAATTCGGGTAAAGCGGAGATGCAGTATTCGTCTACTGGTTCAGTTAAGTACAATATTTCATATCCCTTCTTCAAAAGTCTCTCGACAAATGGGGATCTTTCAACTTCAGCCAAACTAGAGCCGGCAACGTAAAAGATGTGTTCTTGTTTTTCCTTCATTCTTTCAACATATTCCGCTAAAGACGCGGTACCCTTAGTATCGTGAGAAGAAATGAATCTAACTAGTTTAGCCAAACGAGTTCTGTTTCCGGGATCTTCAATGATTCCTAATTTCATGTTGGTACTGTATTCCTTCCAGAATTTTTCATAATCATCCTTGGAGATCTTCTTGATCATGTCCAAAGTTTTCCTGACTAATTTCTTTCGAATAACTTTAAGTAGTTTATGTTGTTGTAAAGTTTCTCTGGATACGTTCAATGGTAAATCATCGGAGTCAACCACTCCTCTAACAAAGCTCAAGTAATTGGGCATCATATCCTGGAAGTCATCGGTGATAAAGACCCTCCTGACGTAGAGCTTAATATGATCAACTTTGGTTCCGTAACGATTGAATGATTCGGTTGGTTGAACTTCAGGAATGAATAAGAGAGATTTGAAGGTCACTTCTCCCTCAGCGACAAAATGAGTTTTTGCTAATGGGTCATTATGATCTTTGGTTATTGATTTGTAGAATTCATTGTACTCCGAATCCTCAATTTCAGCGGGTCTACAGAAAAGAGATTAATTTATTATTAGTTAACAATCCATTAAAGGGAGGGTGAAGTAGAAAGTCAAGTGATTTTTTATCGATTCTTCTACTAATTATAAGACCAGTCTGCATAGTCAAACATTCAGGAAATACCAGCTCCGAATGATTTTAAAATTCAAATTAGGTTCAGATTTTAAGGATAATTTTAAAGGTCCTCCGACCAATCGCGTAACGCCCTGCCTTTTTATTAACAAAATTCTCGTGGCACGTTCCGTGTTGAATGAAATTTATCATGAGATTTGATAAAATTTGCGCGCGACGTGATAATCGTGGCGCGTGACACGGAGCATGCCACGAGAATTTTGTTAATAAAAAGGCAGGGCGTTACGCGATTGGTCGGAGGACCTTCTTTAAAATTATCCATAAAATCTGAACCTAATTTGAATTTTAAAATCATTCGGAATTGGTATTTCCTGAATGTTTCACTATGCAGACTGGTCTTATAATTAGTAGAAGAATCGATAAAAAAAATCACTTGATTTTCTACTTCACCCTCCCTTTAAAGCCCCCATAAATAATAATTAATAATACTTACTTCCGAGTCCAAATAGGTTTTGAATCATTAATCAGTTCCCAATCCCAAGTAGTTTTCTCAACTTTCTTAGTCTTTGGTTTTTTCTCATCCTTCTCTTCATCCACCTTAACTTCTTCATCATCTACAGTTTCATCTTCTTTCTTTTCCTCCGGTTTAGCTTCTTCCTCTTCTTCAATAGGTTCTTCGACAGTTTCAGTTTTACTCGTCCACAAATAAATATTAAAGTTGATAAACTGGCTGTATTTTTTGATCAAATTTCTTAGGGTATCTTCTTCCAAGAAGTCCTTGGCTTCCTCTTTAAGTTGCAAACTAATTGTAGTTCCTCTTTGGAGAGTATCACCCCTTGGGTCATCGGCAACGGAAAAGGTAGAAGAGTCAGACTCCCAGATATGTTGTTTGTCATCATTGTGTTTCGAAGTAACAATGACTTTATCGGCAACCAAAAAGGCAGAGTAGAAACCAACTCCAAATTGACCAATTAAGTCTCCCATTTCTCCTGGATTTTCGGAAGTGGTTATTTTTTGAAGGAATTCCGATGTTCCTGATTTAGCTATGGTTCCTAAATTATTCACCAGGTCTTGTTTTGTCATACCGATACCGGTATCAGTTATATGTAACATATTATTCTCTTTATCGGCCTGTTTTTAATTAAAGAATTATATTAAAGCACCAATAATCAACGATAAGCTTATTGTTAAACTTACTTTAATTCTAATTCTCAATTCATCAAAACCTTTAAGTAGAGTACTGTCAGTTAGGGACAAGACTCTAATCTTGTCTAAAGCATCGGAAGCGTTGGAGATAAGTTCTCTTAAGAAAATCTATATAAAATTTAATTATTTCGTAACTTAAATAGAACCTTTAAGGCTTGTAATTTAATTTAAAGAGCAGTAGTCCACCCACCTCTTTGTTACGATAAAGAGAATTGATGATAAGTTTCATCATACGATTAACTTCAGCTTGGAAGGCAAATTTCTCAGATTTTTCCCTCATTTCTTTCATTTGAGCTACATTAAGGCCATCTAATTTTATAGCTTCTTCCTCTCTATGGGTAATATTGAAATATAGTTAAGCCAATCCAGAAACAATTAACCAAAGGGTGTTTTAATTAAGTATTAAATTACCTCTTCACCACCTCATCATCTGTCTTGGAACCATCTCGACTACTGCCAATATCACTTTCAATTTTAATTTCATCTATTGTCGGTGGATCATCGGAGCCCCACGTAGTTTTCGTAAGCCCTGTAATTAAATTAAAGATCTCGTTCACCTCCGAAACCCCTGACAATAGATTTTGTATTTTCATTGTCATGGAGATATCAACTTACCCGCTAGTAGAAAAAGCGATAGGAAAAATATGTACTGCTTCATTTTAAATAACTTAATTTAATTTTATCTGGTATCTAATTCTTAGCAGCTGCTTCTAGCAACTTAATCGTGATTAACTTAAAACATTCAAGAGGAACAAAATTTAAATCCCTGATACAACCGGCGTTTCCAGACAAAGTGTCAAATTCACACCGCGAAATCTGACGTAGTCTAAAGTTGAATGGCTTCCACAAGGCTTATTTGAGCCAATGGAAACGAACCACGAAACCTGACGTCACATAAGCACTAAGCAGTGTGTTGGCTTTACGCAATTGGCTTATAAGAGGCCACGTGACGAGAAGTTATCTTCCTACCGTCTTCAGCGCCTCTAGGCGCGAAATTTAACCGCGAAAAAGTAACGTGGCTCGATTTTATTCATAAAATAAACAGTTAAATTTGAAAGAAATTTCAGAATAACTTTTAAAATCATTATTTATAAGTTTAAAATAAATCTTTTATTTCTATATAAATGTAATACACGATCTTTCTGATAATACATGACATAATAGGTCTAATACCAATCTTTGCTTAGTAAAGGTACCTTGGGCAAATATCAGTGCAATAACTCGCTGGTTATATCAACATTAAAGTTCTCTAACCTTCTCCCTCCCTAGGGTTTACGAGTCACGTAATACCTAATTCTCTCTATTCCCTACAAAATCGACAAAACCGACGACACGCCTTCTAGCAAATGACACTTTTTCAAATTAGGTTTCGCCGCAATAAATCCCCTTTTCATCTAAGTTTTCTTTCCATACCAGCGAAGATTATCAGTAATTGAGAAGACCTTCCATCCCTAAACCCCTCTAAAAATCTTAAGGGTGTAAACTTACGAACTTTATGAGAGACGATTAGATACCGTACTGGTATTGTAAGTCTACAAAAAAGATTAAAAATTAGACTCATATCACGAAAGCCTTCGATTTTGATAGAGATATATCACGCGAAAGAGCTCTTCCGTCCGTGATAGATGATCATAGAACGACCTCGAACTCGCTATCATGTCCAAAAAGAACAAAGAAGCTAAGTCGCTCGCGTAGACCTTTCTTTGAGAGAGAGCCTCTCTATGTAAAGGGTTAAAGCGGAGCGGATAGCCCTTGCCAAGACACGTCATAGAGAGATCTTAGAGTGGCTAACATAATATCCTTCGAGATAATCACTTTGGAAACAAAAATTCAAACACAAAAGAACTTTTCAATAATAAATGGTGAAAAGTTTCTTAATCTACCGAAAATAGTAGGGAGGAAGAGTGAAATGCGTTACTTGCCAAAGAAAAATCGTAATTTGTTAAATATGCCTTGTAATTTATGGACATTACGCAATTAAGGTCGTTTTGTGTTTGCAGATGCGTCTAAGAAAACATAAACAATGAGTCTTTCTTCTTAGGAAAGATACTTTTGAAAGACGTTTTTCCTTGAGTATATTAGTGCTGGAAGATATAGTAAATTAACGGATGTAGATATCAAAGTTTTACTGGAACCGATACCGATTTTAACCGATTATTTAAACTCGGCAATTATTTATCCCAATGAAGCTCACTGCTCACACCTATACCGATATCACATCAGTTTGTGCCTATCACTAAAAAATATTTTAAAAACTGATCCCTATAAGGTATAAACCAATCCCCTGTCAGACCAGTGACCCTGAAATTCTTGACCAGACAAATCCACCACCCTACAAATCAATATTTACCTTAGACCTAGGTTTGAAACAAGCGTGCCGCGTGCGAGCAAAGTATGGGAATATTTTTATTCTTTCGTGAGCCCTTGGGAGTACAAATAATTGCAGCTGCATATAAGAGCTAAAAAATCCATAAAAATTACACTGCAAAGAGTAGCAACTACCCGTATATCTAGGTTTGGCAGCCCTGTACCCTAACTAAGCCTAACGCAAAGTGTAGGGAGGGTAAGCAGCGCGGGGGCGCCACTAGAATCACTAGGGGAACGGCAAGGAGAGTGCATTGAAAAGAGAGCGAAGTGAGAGAGACTAGTAGTGTATGGAGAGTAGCTTAGCTTGAAAGAACCAACGTTATAACGTCCCACCAATCGAAGCGGAGTAACCGGCTTCGCAAGACGCCGCGCGCATGTAGCCTTTTCTACGGTTCTTGTAGAGTAGAATCTGACAGTGAAACTTATATGATCCCATCCCCCTTTTCTTTGATGAAAAAATATGAGTTTCTTATCATCTCATCAGTGTCAAAGAAACGAGAGGATGAAGATCAGAGTGGATGAACTCTCTCATCTTCTCCAGAATCAGGGAAAAAACACTCTCCAATGATAATTTAAAAAGCAGAATCGTTTCGTCCCAAGTTATTTTTAAGTTTTCTGTTTCTTTCTTTATTCATTTTGAACTCTTCGCGAGGGGTTACCCGAGTTTATTTTTATATCTATCAAAAAAATGTCGGAGAAGCCTGTAAATCGACGTCATGTACGACTAGAGAACTTTTTACAAAAACAATTAAGAGAGGAATATAACAAAGTTTCGTGGTACGAACCATGCGTCGTTGTCAATCAAAATGGAAAACCGGCCTATTGTTTCGTAGTGGTCACTGACGAGCATTTATACGTAGTTGGAAACCCACCCAGACAAATC
>JAEQBA010002691.1:147194-173703 GCA_019434445.1 Phalangium opilio
AAAATCATTAAAAAATCTAATTATTTTTCATTTCACCCTCCCTTTAATACCACACAAACCAACTTACGAGTGTTGAGGCGAGTGGTAATTAACTCGAAGAAAAAATTTTTTTGTTTATTTTTCTTAAATTAAACTTTCTATTAATATCGTTGTTTCGCATTATTATTGTTTTATTTTTAATATTAATTACTTCAGTGAATTAAAGAATGATAGTCGATCTTTGTTGGCCTCAATTAAAACTTAAAGAATTTATAATATAGAATAATTATTAAATTGGGGGAGAGAGTAAAATTAGGAATCTTTGAAAAGATATATTTTATTTTCAGATTTTTTAATGAATGTTTGGGTGAAGCCGACATAAAGGGGTTAGTACGACTATGTATTTCAATACACCCCCCTGTAGAAATGTTTTACCCGCAATACACCGGAGTTTGCAGAAAGGCTAAAGCGTAGGGCAAACTTATTATTATTTTTGGAATTTTAAATTCTGGTTACTAGAGTTCCGATTGAGCAAAAGTTAAATAGCATATTTAAAATTAATTAGGTTTAACTTTAATAATTCAAACTGACTAAGAAATAATGCGATTTATCTACAAAGTGTTCCAAAACTTTTAGTAGAACCGAAGTTGCTGGTTTAATGTGAAATATCCTCGGTGAAATCAGTTTTGAGTCAAAAATGTAATTTCTATGATATTTTGATTACAATTTACGCTTATTGTTTTAAGGATGACCCCTTAATTAAATTAAAAATCATTGTCTTTCAGCTTCTTACTCAATTTTAAGCACACTCCAATGTTCATAACTTGAAAACCGAACTAATTCAACTATAAAAAAATATTGCTTACAATTTAAAAAAATTGAAAAATAAACCATCGTAGCGTGAAACTAGAACAGTAAAGTTACAAATTAACTAAGGCAGAAAAAAGAAAATATTAAAAAAACTAGCTTACTCTTCAGAAAATCTAAACAAAAGAACTTTTACAGACGAATTTTTATAGCGCGCGCCAATTTATTTGTACATATATAAAAAAACGCGCGAAAAATTCGATTACAAAAAGTCATGACGCGATAGTTTCGTACAAAAGAAAAGGTCAAAAATTCATTTATTTCCGGACCGGCACGCGCGACAAATTTGTTCAATCATCTAAAAAGGAATTCAGACAATGTTACCGCACGCGCTAATCCACTCTCTATCCTCATCGCCTTCTACGGTATTAAATCTATCCCGGATGAACAAACCCAGATCTTTCCCCCTCTTAAACTCGTTTAATACGGAGGGCAATGGGTTGGTGGTGTATAGCGCTGCTGCACGAGGCGTACAAAAGAAAAATGGCGGGAATAGAAATGTCTTAAGAAGGAAAGAAAAGAAAAAAAGGCGGGAAATAAAAAGCTACAAATGAGAAAGAGAATGAGGGAAGATTCTGTGCTCTGCCAGTTCAACGACGATGTCTCACGCTACAACTTTTATATATATATATATATATACGTAACAACGCGATTGAACAAGGAGGATTAAATATAGGAGATGAAATATGTCAGTAAATTCAGAGTTAATAGACTCTTTTCAAAAACGAGGGGGTAGCAATATCGTCTGCTTAAGACAGAATATTGATTGGTGTGTTTATGCTGCAAAGACGTTATAGATAGGCTTTCAACGTTACCCGTCCACGAAATTAGGCTCATATTGTTTGAAGCTATCTCTTAATTGTTAAGTCTTTGTTGTCCACATACCTAATCAATTTTGCCATAAGAAAACAAGGAGATCAAACACCAATCAAACTATATTTAAAGGTTCTTTTGCAAAATAATTAATTAGATAACTCAAATGACGTAGAAAAATAGGTCATGGAGGATTAAAAATAAACCGGAGATGAAATTGAGTAAATTATCAGTTAATTCATAATAGTTCGTTAAATAATTAAGTAAGTTATGATCTAAGTAAGATTCGCCTCCAATTAATAATAATCCTCCTAGTTACGAAGAAGAAGTAGAAGAAGAAGACGAAGAAACTAAGCCAAGAAAAAGATAAAAATCATCCTTTCTCTCTTTCTCTCTCTCTCTTTGGGAAACAGCAATTTCCTAGTTTCCTGCATCACCCCCAACTTCCTTACACCTCTCTATTTCTCTCTTGTTTTTGGGGGGTATCTCCCCCTCCCCCTCCCAAGAACGCTACGTAACATTTCCCCCTTCATTTCTAAGTGAATTCGGAAAGTTACATTATCGAATTGGCCGAGATTTCCGGCTTAAAAGGATTTCTAACGACCGGACCAAAAGAAAAAAGGCGCGCTAGTTCTCTGACCTCTCTGTGACGTACAAGGATAGTTTTTGTGCGCCTGGGGGTACAACCCCCGGTCCCAAATATATATATAAAAAAACACCCAAAAAAACGAAAACGAGGACATGCATGCCCCGAATGGTATCCGGTTTGTATCCCTAAGGGAGTAAGTTTAATCTAAAAAACAATAGAGATTTAGCTTCTGGTATAGAATCGTAGGAGAGAGAGAGAGAGAGAGAGAGAGAGAGAGAGAAGTAATAGAGGTTAAAGGTGAGGAACTTAGGAAAAGATGGTAATAATTTCAACCCCCTATCTCTTTCACCCCTACTTTTATCTCTATTAACTGTAAGTCTCAGAACAAACAAATAAAAATAAATCGAAATTTGATTAATTAAAATATTTTTCAACTCACTTTAGTATATATGGCCAAGACACTAATCGCATACAATTTAGTTAAAATAGGATTAAGTTCATGCCCTAGTTTATTTCTTGTGTTTTTCCATTATTATTCTTAACTTAAAAAGAGCTCTCGAATTACGGACTTTATGAAACTTCACCGGGATCTTAGTAAACATCGTTATAAGAGGGGGAGACAGTTCATTATCTTCCAAAAACCGTTTTAGAAGCTAAACCTATATTATAGTTTCGCAATAACGTTAATATTAAGTAACCTATAAGAAAGATTTTAATGATCGCCGGTCATTTTGAAAAATGGCGGTCGAGAAATGTAAAAGCCAAGGTCCTCACGATTAGTTAATTAATTATACCGCTTCACAATTGCCCTTTGACCTTTCTCTCATCTTGGCGACCAGAAAATAAACAAAACATTCAAACAGGATAAGGTAAGTATATAAACAAACTTCACCGGGGCAACGCTATAGTTATATCCAAATAAAAATACGGTTGTCATAAGTAATTTATAACTCGTAAGTATGACGATATAAGAGCTAATAATCGGGGGTATCTTCTTGATCCCTAGGTTTTGTTTGCATTTAAGCACCACCATACGCGTGACATATACAAAAGCCGCAAGGAGGCCCAAAATGGATTAACTTCAGATTATTCCCAGAAGGGCAAATATTGATTCCCCCTTGATGGCGTTGGTTTTCTCCGAGCTAGCACCGACGACGACGACCATATTCTAGACATCGCTTTATCGCTAATTAATTCGACCAATCGGGCGGAAGGCTACGTCAATTAGTCCCGGCTCTATAATTAAACTTTTCTCCTCTCTAGCAGCAGCACCGCGAGGTAGAACCGAACCCCACCCCCTTTTACTTCCCATCCCTCCTTCCCCTTCCGCCAGCGAGAACGCGGCAACCAAACCTAAACCGGAAGGAAATAAACGGATGTGGACACACACACACACACTCTCGCGTTGAACTAGATTTTGAAGGTTAATAGATCAGACTGTTAAGGAATTTCAATCGTAATGAGGTAAGTAACGTCCATGTTGGGACATATTTCATAAACCATGTGCAAATTCAAACTGAATTTTTTCCAAAAGAAATAATGGTAGGGATGGGGGAGGGTATCTTCTTAGGTTATTTCTCTGGGGCCAAAAAGCACCGCTAGAGGCAGTGCGACTCGGCTAGCCTTCCTAATGAGTGCTGTGAACTCGGGCTAGCTGGGGTTGCCTCTTGGTTAGCGTGAGAGAAATTTAAACCAGTGTGTTGGTTTCTCTGCGAATAATCTATTGTTATCTAATATCTATTAATAATAGTTTAGAGTAAACCTCTATCTTAGTTTCAAATTAATCGAGGGTTAATTTAATACACATGTCTCAATAATCTCATCTATTAAGGTATAACTCGCCTTTAAACAATTTCGTATCCTAGCAACTCGCGTCTCGTGATAATATTATTAATCAAAAAGTCGTCCGTCTTTCCTGTTTTGAAAACGCGGGAGAAACTGTGCACGCGCTGCCTGTTTACCGCTCGCGCGGGAAAACAAAAGATAATACGGGATGGTGGTGGTGTAGGAAAAGCATGCTGCATGCATCGCATCTCGCGCGCGTGGACTAGTTTTCCCGCCCAAAGGCCATGTGTCTCTAGCTGCACGAGCGGATATGTCTCCCCCCTTTCCAATCCCCCTTATATTTACGTATCATTTAATAGTCGAGTTTAATCCGATTATAGATTGATCGGTTAACGAATTTTACGCGCCAAAACCCTTCCTCCTCAGCCATGTTTGTTAATTCCAATATTTTTCTTTCTTTAAAAATTTTATGCTTAGTTAATAAATATTTAATTTCATAGTTAAAACTAAGTAAGTAATTAATTATGAACTAAGTTTCTAAGACTTATTATTGAAAAACCAAAAAAAAAGTCTCAGATTGTTGCTTATATGATTGGAAAATGAATAAACTTAAACTTAACTCCTCAATCATTTCACTTGTGAACAGGAGGATATTTCAGTGTTGCAAACTAAGACTGTTCTAATTGGTGTATCGGTTTCCATGGCGGGATGGGGGCGGGGGGATCTTTTTGTGGCTGTGGGGGGGGGGGTTTGAGGGGGTGCGGCGAAGGATACCCTATTGTAATAAAGAAGATTGATGATGGAATACCGCAGGACCACATCGCGTCGTTCAATTAGGGATCGAAATTTTCGGAAGTGGTTGTATACTGTACGTGGGAAGTATAGAAAGAGGAAGAGAATCCTTTTAAAAGTTACTTTTGTTTTGACCTCAAGGCTTCGATCCGAAATTTTCTAGTCTAGGCCTTAATATATCGACTATATTGGACAATTTCCTGCGTGGAGGTTTGAAAACTGAACACCGGTTTCATTTTTATAAAGTACTATAATCTATATATGTTTTACAAAGTTTAGTTTAAAAATGTTTCCCAACTTTTTTTTTATTTTAACCAAAAATATATTTTGTCACTAAAATTAGGTCGTATGCCTTGTTTAGACTTAATTATATCGGGTGTATTTTATGGTCGTTTAATTGGTCTGAATTTATGATCTAAAAGCTATACTGTGTTTAGTATATATACGAACATGTTTTGAAATTTAAAACGAAAAATTGGGATTAATTTAAGGTTAATTAACTGATTTTAAAGTTTCACTGTCGAGGGGTTAGTCACTAAAATAAACAGTGATGCGGTCAAACCAGTCATCGATTTACACAGAGAATCAGAGTGATTAGTCCCTCGAATGAACGATTATTGTTAATAGCAAAGGAAATTGTTCCTCATAGTATTTGCAAAAATAGACGCATTTGCAGACGACAAATGATTGGTAAACTACCAAGTAAGTTCCTTGCAGTTTAAAGTTCAACTAATGTCATAATCAGAGTCCCTAATAATGTCCCAAAACGAAATTGTTTACCTGATATTTACAATTTCATTAAAATAACAAATCAATTTGGGGGCTTCGATATATACGTATTAACAGACACCACGTGGACAGGCTGGTCCAGTACCAACCAACTTTGAAGTGGGAAGGACAAGATTAACAATATTAAAAGTTTCCTCTCCTTAAGTCTTCAATAGAATTAATTGTTAAATTCTCAGACCGCTTTTAAAACCTTGAGAGAACTCTAAAAGACTATCGAAGGAGAGTATAAACCCTCCAAGAAGCAGCGGTGACTTCGCAGCTAACACTTAAAAGACACTCGGGGTCTTAAGCCTTGGCGTATAAGACCAAGGCCTAGCAGTCTTCTAGTTGTACTTCCAAGCTAGAGTTTGGCGATAAATAATTCCTTAAGGAAGGCGGGGGGGGGAATCTTAGGGTTTTGCTATAGGTGGCGCCGCGTAGCGAGAATAAGACCAAAGGAAACTCTTTTAAATTATCTAGACGCGTGCGACCCAAATTAATGAAACCAATTCCAAGGACCCCACGTACACACCGTCGCCACCGCGGCTTTTACAGTTAAGTTTTAGTTTCAGTTAAGCTCTTAGGATTTGCCTCGGTTTAATAGCTAGGGGTTTTGGACTATACTACAAGCTAGTATACAGTCGTGTAGTCGCTGTGCCGAGATCTCTTAGGCCTTTGTCTTAAGACTCTTTGAAAGTCCTAAGAATGGATAGAACGCGACCTTTTCCAACCTTATTATTCTCTTACTTGGAAAACCCTATTAGGGTTCCACTGATTTCAAGAAGGTTGGTCTCAATTTACAAATAAGTTTCGTGTAATTTTCCACGATGTCATCATATTTCTAGTGATCATATAGTTCGATAGGATCATAATTAATAGGTTGTTTAATTAAAATTTAACGACGTTACCTTCCCTTAAATTAACGGTTTTCAATACACGTGCTGATATAGATAGGCCTTATTTGGAAAATATTCAATTTAGGCTTAGCAATTGTCACGTAACCATTTCTCCCTATATACTTTCAATGTGCATAGACACGAGGGATAAATATTGAATACTGGTTAGGCCTAATTCGAAATATGTTCAATTTAGGCTTAGAAATTGACGCGTGACCCATAACTCCTTGCATTTGAACAATCAAAGTCAAATACGACTTTAAAACACGATTGAAATTACCAAAATCGAAAATTAGTCTTACCTAATTAGTTGATAAAATTCCAATGACTCAATTTCAAACGATTCATTTTCCAACTGAAAAAAATTTACAACCAATAATTAATAAATAAAAAAATAAACATTGAAATTAAACCCGCCCTTCTAAATTATCAAAATCAATTCAAATAAGTGCCGATATTTTTTTAAAAAAAATCGAGAAAAGGGGTGAAAATAAAAATTGAACCATAATTTTTTTTAACCAAGGTCGATTAAAAACAGATAAAGTTGTTAGGAAAGAAAAAAATCAAAGTCACCCAAAGGGATCGAACAAAACATCGATTTGAAATACATAAAACTAAATTCACCAAGCAAAAATTAACACTAAATATTTATAACTATCCTACACCTCGAGAAAATTCACAATTCCCGCTTTTCTTGGCTGGTATTCTCCCCCAGATGGATATAAAAAAAATAAAATAATAAAAGGGGTCCAAAAAAATTCGTAATAAATGGCTCCCTATCGGATCTTTGATTTTCTTTGCAGGAGAAAGTGGGGGGGGGGGGTTCAAATTCCCCTGAGTTTCGAAACACGGTAGGATAGAATAGAAAAAAAATATCGAAACAAACACGGGGGGGGGGGGAGAAGAAGGGTCGAAGCCCCACTCTCTTTAAAAATCAATACGAAGCAATTAATCGTGTTGAAAGCTAATTTTTTTTTTGGAATTGCACGGGAAAAATATTTTTTTTTTTATGTTTTTCTATACTTCGTGGTAATCGAGTGTTTTAAATTCTCGTTTTACTTCTAAATTGAGAGTACATGGTTAAAAGGGGGAGCTTATTAAATTGAACTTAAAAAGTGTCTGTCTGTTGATGATAAACATTTACAGGAAGGGGGCGTTAAGAACAGCTATAAAAAATAGGAATTGGTTTTTTTTTAAATTTCAACTATGTTCCTTCACCAGGTTTTCCCTGATTGTATCGAGTCATTAAATTTTCCTAAGAAATTTTATCTCCACTTATTTGTAGTTAAAATATGTGAATTTTGTTGGTTTAAAAATAACTAGTATCATAAGATTAGTTGTGTAATATGTTTGTCACTGGTTATAACTGGAGCTTGTCATGAAGTGATTGAAGTAGGTCATAGATTCGAGGTAAAGCGACGCCTGGTGACTGGGGCGCTGTCAAAGGCTTAGTAATGCAGACTAAATAGGAAGATGGAAGTCCTGCAAAACTAACCGAGTGTAGGACTTCAATTCTCGCTTGTCGTTCGAGTTGTCTCTAGCATTACGAAGTATAAGTTATGCCATACTTATGGAACATATCTTTGGCAAAAAGCCCTGTAGTTGGTAGTTACATCTTGTTTCTCAAATTCTTCCCATAATAGTAAACTATAAAGTCTCATTAAGAGAGAGCGGGGCATTCAAGAACCAAAAAATAGGCCTTTGCATTTAAAATTCCTTCAACGTCTGCTATAACATAAAAAAAAACGTAAAAATTTTTAGAAAAAAGGCACAAAAATAAACTTAAGAAAATATTCCCTTCCTCTTTACTTTGTTTACAGTTGACTTGACGAGATTAGGCTTAGCTAAGTTCGTAGAAAAATTCAAGAAAAAAAAATACCGAAACTTTTCTTTTGTTTATAGCTATGCTAAGCCTTGGACGGTACTATATAAGAAGCTAAGCCTATCGAAAGGGTTCGAGTTCATGCAGGAATAGCAAAATCTAAAAGACTAGAGTTCATCTCAATCGGAATTTACACCGTGTAGGGTTAAAGATAAGACTGAAGTTCACGTACTGAAGTTGAACCCATTCAATGTTTTGCCTCAAAACAACAGCGTCTTATTTCAAAAGACGGGGGTAAAGTCTGGTGTGTTAGATTCTGAACTTTCTCATTTTCTATAGTAACCCATATATAATATCAAAGGTATATAAAAAAACAGAAAGTGTAACAGATGAGTATTAAATATATCTTTCGTTGACTCAGAGATAAGGTGAATCACATGACACGCCGCGCGAGAGAGAGAGTGTGTCAAAGATGGGAGCTAGGGGAAAGGTAACTTGAACGGGCTGGGGGAAAATAGACACGTCGACTGCGCTCAAGGCGTTTTAGGTAGAGAGAGTGCGTAGAGAGACGGTTATGAATATCCCCTTTTAACACCGAAGAGAATTATTTGTTCTCTCCGAGCGTTCACTTTCATTTACTTATATTTACCTCTGAAGATACCAAGCATATTCTTTGTAGTACTTTAGCTTGAGGCACAAAGAAGTTGCTTTTTGCAAAGCAGATAGCGAGCGATACGATGTTATTAATGAGGTTTCGACTACCTAACAAATGCGCCTTGTTTTAAGGAGACTGTACGCGTACATAAGCAAGCCATATAGCCTAGTCTATAACTTTTTCTTTTCCCCCGCTTACCTAGATACTAAAGTACCGGGGCAAATCGAAAACTTCGAGAGGACCTCAAAGACAAAGGCAAATTGATGGGCCAACGAACGTCCTCGGTGTTAAGCCTATCTATCCTGCATGGGGGACCACCACCCTTCAACGGGACTAAATTATGTTTCCTAAAGGACCCAAAAATTCCAGACTCATCAATTCCCTCTTACAAAGAACATTTATTTTGGTTTTCAACCCTTTCCCTTCATTCAAGGAGAAAAATTAGTAATTTTCCCCAAGTAAAATTATTTAGGTATTGAAATTTAATACAAAATACAATTTTTTTTCTTTTTTTTTTTGAAAAAATTGACAAATCCTGAATTTCATAGAGGGTGTCTAAATAAAAAAAGGTTGTTTGATTATCAGATTGCACGCAGTTTTTATCAAATCTCGCGCTATATTTCCATGGAGTGTACTGTGTGTCACGTGAATTTTGTTAACTAGAAGGCAGGGCGTTACGCGATTGGTCGGAGGTGCAAATTTCAAATTATCTATGAAATCTACAAAAACTAAATTGAATTTTAAAAGGCATTTACTGTATGTTTCACTATGCAGATAATAGTAGACAAATCGACAAAAAAATCACTTATTTTAATTTTAATCCCTACTTTAAGTTTCCAAGACATTATCCCTGGAACCCATACTTAGCAAAGAGAAAACTATATATAGTTTCAAAGGCTGGTAACTCGTATACAGTTTCATAGGTTTTACAGACGAAATGGAAGTATAGTATGTGTCTAATTATTTATAGGAAATGGTTTCCAGGCTTTTCGCTTGTTTACAGCGTCATTCTTTAGTAGCTATAAATAAAGTAGATTTCCAGAAAAACACAGAGATCTAAAAGAGAGAGAAGGGTGAAGGAGTGGGGGCATTTTGGAAATAAAAGTTAGCTAGCTAGGGGTCGTTCGGTTTCCCGGACTTTTAAAAGGGGTCATCCGCATCTAGTGGACATCGAAAAAGACCCTAGAAAGTATATAAAGGTCTTCAAAATAAAATATAGAAAAGACCTCTCTATGGCTTATAGTGGCTAGTAAAGAAAAGAATGCATTCGTATTTCACTAGAATATATATGTATATATAATATTTTAAGGGATTTCCTTAATTACTCGGGACCTAATTATTGTAACGCAAAGTAATTAGTATCGTTTGAAAGGGAAGATAAAGGGCTATGACATACTCAAAGGACTTCCCTGTATCTCTTACAGAACCAGAGTTAAAAGGTGTCGCATAAATAATGACAAGTTAATCCTATGGAGAGGACATTCATAAAGATTATCCTTAATTACTCGGGCCCTGATTATTGTAACCTCAAGTAATTAGTATCGTTTGAAAGAGAAGAAATAGGGCTACAACATACCCAAAGGATTACACTATATCTCTTACAGAACCAGATCTAACTAGCTTAATATTCATGTTGAAAAATGAATAAATTCATAACAAGGGAGGAAAAAGAGTAAAAACCATTTCCAAAGAGGAAAGAAACTACTTCCGAAAAGACATCGCACTTGGGCTATAGCTAGCTAGCTTGGTAAAGAGAGTAAGAAGTAAAAAAAAAAAAAGAATTGCCAAAAAGAAGGTTTTTATCGCACTGTTGGGAAGATCCGTTAGCAGTTTTTTTTTTGCCAACGATATTCTTTTTCTGTATGTAACATTCCTTCAAGGGCATCACGAGCGACTAAATATATTAACAAAAATTTATCGCGCGAGACTTAAAAAGAATAAAGAGAGAGTGAGAGATAAAACTTTTGTTATTGTTATTGTATCTTCCGTTTCATATATTCAACCGCTAAAAGATATAGATAGTAAATACGGTTAATGGAGTGTTCATGTTAAACACATAAATCTGTGTGAAGAGTTTACGTCCATTACAAAAGCAAATAAATAAAAAAGGAAAGTAAGGCTGAACGGGTTCATGTTCTTTTTGGGAAATTTTTGAGCCGAAAATGTAACTTCTATCTCCATTTTGATTGTCCTAAGGGCTACTGTTTTCGAGTTATGATTTTCAAGAGTGTTTTAGGGATGACCCCTTAATTAAATTAGAAAACATTGTCTAAATCAGTTTCTTAATTAAATTTAAGGGGTCATCCTTAAAATACTCTGGATGCAATCTTAACTCGAAAACAGTGTCCCTTAGGGCCAACAAAATGTCATAGATAGTAGTTACATTTTCGACTCAAAATTGATTTCCCAAAGAACATCCCATTTAATTTATGGATGCAGACTTATCAGAAACACCCTGTATATATCTATTTACCTTCACTAAAATCATAATTTAAAAACAATAATGAGCAAACACTATAGAATATGGCTAAAAGCATGCACGTACGTTATTACGTAATATTTTTTTTGATACAACAATATATATATCAAAACCGTTAAACGAAATAAATGGAAATCATTCATAATAAATGACCACTGTCCATTCATCTATGACTCATAATAGACTACATATCACGTGGATGATACAAACGTCACCAAACTATTTAGGGCCAGGGCTAGCGGTTTTCTTTCCCAACGGGAGTTACTTCCTGGTCAGGACCCACCCGAGAAAAAATATAATGACCATGTATAAGGCATTATAAATCATATCACATGCTAAGCCTAACGCTATGGGGGTCACATGATGAATTCCAACTTGCTTTTAAACGTCTAGGATACGCCCAAATATCTCGCTACATCGTCCGTCACGCGTTAGGGACAGTCCAGTCTTTTCTTTGGTTCACCTACCACAAACGAATAGGGGCACCATTGAAAAGTACCCAATAGAAACAACGTTGGGTTCACACTTACTCTATTCGGGACCCCGTCGATACTCTTGGGGGTTACGCGGACCAATGGTTGGGGGTGTGGGGGCGACAAACCAATATAGGCAATAAATAGACCTATATAGAAAAAGACGCGGCGTGTACGCTCCAACAACCTCTAAACCAATTTAGGGTCCTTGTATATTTGAAAAACATTTAAAAGGACCCATACTTGGTTTTCTATTGGCTTTTTTTAGGGATTTCTAAAACGCGTAAGTTTGCGGTTGTTCGAGGTAAGAGTGGGAATGAAGTTAAAACCAGGGGTAATGCTTTGAAATTTAAACGTATTTAGGGTAAGGTTTTATTCAATGTCTCAAGTGAGACACCACTTTTATAAAAGAGCTGAAGTCTCCGCGGATCGAGGGTTTCGGAAAGGACATCGAAATAGACTTTTAGTGAAAATATATGAGATTGTCTGGAATAGCTTTAGCCAGCCTATATAGTCTGTCTGATTTAACTTTTGTTTTCTATGAAAGGGGATTTTTTCTCTATATAATGTTAGTTCTAATGCATTTTCCATGCTACTATTTTTTTCATGGAATTTTCAAACTTTTGTTGCATTTTATGGAGGTTATTTTGAATTTTGTAACACACGTGACAATAATACGGTAAACAGAGCCAATAGAATGGGAGGCAAAGAGTGTAAGAAGGAGATCGCATAGCGTTTACACATGCCATCACCTTTTACTTGCATTGATTCGTTTATCAAAATGATAAACACAAATAAAATAAAAAATAAAAATTACTCGCAAATAAAATAATGTTTTTTAAACTTCTAAAAAGTTCTAATAGACTAATGGCAAGCCCCGACATTGGAATATATTAAGATGTACAGAGAAATAACATGGGGTGCCGCTAGTCAATATATGACCTAAATTTAATACCTCATATTTATTAGAAAAAAAGAAAAACCCCACGCAAATAAATATGTTTTTAATATTCTAATAGAGTAATGGCAATCCCCTCCTTAGACTATATTAATATCTACAGAGGAATAACATGGGGTGTCACTAGTCAATATATGACCTTAATTTAATACCCCGTCTATACATCAATAAGTAAGTGATCATAATATTCCAGGAAAGCCATATTTATATCCCATTGGGTAAACTAAACTACAAGTAGACCTTTTGATAACAAATTTGGGACAAACAGCTCTTCTCTCTCGTATTCCTATTCCCTTTAGCCCATATAAGATCCATGACATCGCAGTAAAAAAAAATAATGTAACACTCAAAATACAAAGTTGACATCACAAAGACACAATTTTTAAAAATCCCACTTCTCTAATAAAAGGCTTAGAAAAGTTCTATATATATAAAAAAACGCGTTAAAAAGTATATACATTACAAGCATAATCGCTCATAAGATAGCGTGTGTCTAGACTTTAATACATCTCTTGGAAAAAGACGGGAAATATTACTATACACTAATAATGAAGCGACGTGTCTCAGTGGGATCATCAGTAACCCCATCATAAGGGGAAGCTCAAGAGCAAAAAAAAAAAAAAAAAAGAAATGGTCCAACTGGTATGAAATGGAGAAGTTAAAATACTTTACCATGGATAGATTTAATTTTAGAAGTAGGAATGGAGAACAGAGTAATCTGGGAGCACGTCAAAGTCCCGGCTGGACCCCCTTCCACCGGACGGAGGAGAATGAACGAAGAGGCGGGTCATAGCAACAGAGGTAAAAAGGAATTACGTATTTTTCTCCGCCCCCCCCGTCAGCAACGTCATCAAAACGTAGTTTAAGTGAGCCCATAAGATAATTTAAACTTTTCGTTACGTGTTGGAGGGAGGGGCTCTATACTGGGTGGTCGGTCTATGAGTCGGACCGAAGCAAATACTAATCGTTCTCCATTCCTACTTCTAAAATTAAATCTATCCCTGACTTTCCTAATTTTTAGGATAACAACGGTGCACTAAAAAAAAGTACAGTACCTTAGCTTAACATCTCTAATATTTTAAGAGCGGGTTGTATATGTCTATTTAAAAAGAAAAAATCCTCGTGCCTCCTCGCGCCAGATAGACTATTTTAATGCAGAATTTTCCCCACTTTTTACCTCTCCGTGTGACGTAGTCCAGGAGAGGTTCTGTAACGGCCGTGTCTGTGTGTGTGTGTGTGTGTGTGTCTGTCTGTCTGTCTGTCCGTTGTCACACCCACGTGACCGCGTTCGCAGTTTGCGTATCGGAGCAAACGTGTTCGCCATTTCCGAACTGCTTTCACAGACACGGAAATGGCTCCTCTACTTGAGTTCTCACACCACCATCTTTTCGTCTTTGTCCATCCCACACGGACACCAGTCTGTACTTACTGGCTTCTAATCACCACCTTTTTTTGGTCTTCGTCCATTCCACTTGGACACCAGTCTGTACATACTGGCTTCTAATCACCACCATCTTCTGGTCTTTATCCATCCCACTTGGACACCAGTCTGTACGTACTGGCTTCTAATCACCACCATCTTCTGGTTTTTGTCCATCCCACTTGGACACCAGTCTGTACATACTGGCTTCTAAACACCACCAACCTTCTTCCGTCTATTCCACATAGACACCAATCTGTATCATTGGCTTCTACTCCATTTTCATCGTTTGGTTTTAGGATATACGCGGCGATCAGCTAGGGTTACGAGAAACGTCTAGCCTCCCTAAGGTGGGATCGCCACCAAAGGTTTTCGCAATTGCGCTTTTTCCTTACTATTATAATGGAAACGAATAGTATATATACCCCAAAATCTGAAGGAAGCGGGCAGGAGGGGTACCCTTCACTTTAAACGTCAATATTAGCAAAGTATGAGATAATAATAGGTATAACTTTATTTTAAACGATGTAACTATTATTAATGTTAATTATTGAAGATTAAAATAATTAAAAATAATTATATTTATTTAAATATTAAAGATAAACCTCTCGTGCAAAGAGAGAGAGATTAAATCATGCCTCCAATATCTACCAAGGCCCGTGAATGCGATATATTTCCTTCATTGCCTCCTATATCTATCAAGGCCCGTGCATTGTGATATATTTCATTCAATGCCTCCTATATCTATCAAGGCCCGTGCATTGCGATATATTTTTCAAAACAACAACCAAAATGGGAAGCTCCTCTCAGAAACATAATAATTTCTTTTCTCTGTATATGAATTGAAAATATGGATAATATTGCGCTCCTTCTTTAATGGTATGAATCCTTGCCTGTCTATTAATATTTTACGTAGGAGTAATACGTTCGTTTTGTTTTGATGTGTAAAGTCATCCTACAGAACTATAATATTCCCTTTATCCATAATATAAAGTGAATATGTGGAAATATTTTTCGTAATTATGATGCATTTTGTAGTTTTGTAGCTTTAAAGCTCTGTTTCATTTAAATATTCCAAGGATAGTTTTTAATATTATTATTTGAAATGGCTGTTTATATATTACTTGAGCTATACTACATCTGTATATAGAATAATCCTTGATCTAATGATTTCGTGAAGAAGGCTAAGGTCTGGACTCTGTCGGGTAAATCAAGTATTATCCGCTATAGGCGTAGTGAACCAAAGAGTAAATAATTGAGACCTGAGGTGTAGTAAACTTTGGGTTTTGATGTTCGTGTCTGTAATGAAGGACATTAACGGTTCAGAGTGAGCCGAAAGTTAAATACACGTTTAAATAATCAGGGTTAAATTTTATAATAGAAGAAAGCATCATGGTAGAAATTAGATCACAAAGAAAGGGCTAATCGTAATCGGGTTATAGCTTTGAAGTTTTATTCTTGTTATGGAGCGCATTGACTTCTTGACACGGAGAGGTAATATTTTGGTTTTCCCAACTTGTATACTGTTCAATTAACTTGGAATGATATAGCGTTATAAGGGCTGGAATTAAAGTAGCTCTGAATTTCGATAAGAAAGGTTTATGGCGGGTTCAATCTCGCGCGATTTTCCCGCCACCATCTCCTCCACAGTTTAATTCTTCCCACGCGCGCGCCTTCATTCCTAAAAACTCAGTAGTTCCTTAGGGACCAGCTAAAACCCATTACGAGCCAATTACAATTTAGCTACAGAAAAGACCTCTAGGTCATTAATCTTAGCCAGAGTCCCGCTATATAGGACCAAAACCTTACTTGGAAAAATCAACCCTGTCAGGTTAGGGACTCGAGATCTAAGGGACACCGGGACTCGAGATCCTTCTCCACTAAGCTATAAGAGCCGCGTCGTGTCATCTGCATGAATTTCTTAAAATTATTCAAAGAATAGATAATGAACTGTATAGTCACGAAATTTTTGGTTTTTTTTTAAACAAGTGGTTGGTTGTCAAAAACCAGGGACTAGCAACTAAACCAGCCTCAAAATAACTTTTCTAAGTAGCTGTCAATTTTATCACGTGTCTTTTTGTCATTAGGCTTAAGAAAGCATTTAAAAAAATAAAAAACTTTATTGGTCTAATTTTCACTGGAAAATTCAAACATACTCTCGTTTTTACTTATATACATTTTTAATATATTTTTTTTTTTTTTTGGTTAAGCCTAAATCGGGCCTAACGTTGGAATAGAGACGTATTCATCACCGGGGGAGAGATGAATTGTGCAAAAGTTGGCCGTCGGATGATTGAACGGCTTATACATATAAATATATATATAGTTTTATTTCCTAAGTTTTTTTTTATGCAAATTTGAACCTTCCCCAAATTTTTGAGGTATACGCAAGGATAACTTTATTTACGTGGATTATTGAAGAGTTTTATGATTTTTTTCTTTGCCTTTAGTAAACATATACTTAAATATGGTTGGGGTATTTTTTTTCATATTTTTATATATATATTATGGGGTTTGAAATACCCCAAGGGAGAAGTTAATATTTTTGAGGTTTAACAGCCCTTCTATTCATTGAATTTATAGGGAAAAGCGGGTATGCTACGAAATTAATATTTATGTATAAAATTTACATTTAAATTATATGATTTTTTTAAAGGTTAGGTTAGGATTATTATGTTGTCAAAGGGATGGGGGAGGGGGTTGCCATGGTAACGGTAGGAAGATGTGTAAATATAGCTATAGATTTAGATTTAGAAAGGAGAAGTTCAAATAAACGCTATAAAAGAAGTTTGAATACCATGTATATTAATATTACCAGGGATAGATTTAATTTTAGAAGTAGGAATGGAGAACGGTTAGTATTTACTTCAGTCCGACTCATAGACCACCCAGTATAGAGCCCCTCCCTACAACACGTAACGAAAAGTTTAAATTATCTTATTGGCTGACTTAAACTAAGTTTTGATGACGTTTCTGACGAGGACGGCGAAAAATACGCAATTCCTTTTTACCTCTGTTGCTATGACGCGCCATGTTCTTTCATTCCCCTCCGTCTCGTGGAAGGGGGTCCGGGACTTTGACGCGCGCCCACATTACTCTGTTCTCCATGCCTACTTCTAAAATTAAATCTATCCCTGATATCAGACAAATTATTAACGAAAAAAAATTTCTTCCATCTACATTTTTTAAGTCTTGGCCATTGAAATAACAACAAAGCAATCCAAAACCTTCACTGTATCACTTTGACTAACTACCATTGGAGGTGTTAGGTAATTAAATGACAACACTGCACCCGTTAAATAATACATCACAGTGACTGAACCCGAGCTCCCTAAACGTCATCTATATCGCATGACAATCGATTCAACCTTAAATTAAAGATAAGCCCTTTGTCTATAACAAACATCACAATTCAAATTAACTCCCGGGTCCCTAAAGGTGCACTGATTTTAGTCTAAACTACACTTAAGCCTTTTTCCTAAGGCCTATTTCAAATCAAACACGTAATTCCCAACAATGTCAAGATTATAAATTTTTAAAAAGTCTCATTACCTTACGTCCTGGATCAAAATGGTCCGTCTAAGGTTGAGAGAGAACTTTCCCCCTTCTAATTCTCACATTTGAAGGAACAGAGTGAATATATCAACGAGGCCATCTTTATAAATAAATTACAATTAAAATTAAATAGCCAGCTAAGAGCTCGAGATATGGAGTCTCGTCTCGTGCCAGACACCCAACGTACAGCGTTTAGAGACTGAACACGTGGGTGAAATCGGGATCTACCCCACCTTTGGTTATGCTGTTAATAGACACTGTTAATTTTCTATATATATACAGGGTGTTTCTGATAAGTCTGCCATAAATTTTTTGGCAGAATTTTCTTTGGGAATACAATGTAACTTCTATCTCCATTTTGTTTGTCCTAAGGGACACTGTTATCGAGTTATGATTTGATTTGAGTGTTTTAGGGATGACCCCTTAATTAAATTAGAAATCATTGTCTTGAAATCAGTTAATTAATTTAAGAGGTCATCCGTAAAATACTCTGGATGCAATCTTGACTCGAAAACAGTGTCCCTTAGGGGGAAACAAAATGTCATATATAGAAGTTAGATTTTCGACTCAAAATTGATTTCCCAAAGAACATCCCCCTTAATTTATGGCAGACTTACGAGAAACATATATATATACATATAACTTTCCCAGCACCGCGCCTTCTCCCTGTTTCAATGTTATAAAGGTCTATAATTGAATTTCACTCAACTTCACTCTCTCTCTCATTCCCGCACCACCCAAATTGACGACTCACCAGCATCCAAAGGGCGAGCCAAAAGGTAGAGAGGAGTATCATCACTAACTCTTAGATTTTACTCAGAAGGTCATCGCTTAATGCGAATAATTGGCTGAATTTTGAAGCCTAACATAACTTCTCTAGAATTTTTCTAGGTACTGTGGCAATATAATCTTTCAAAAGTCGTGTGGGGGAAGAGGGGGTCAAATAGTGTCTAGTGTGATGACCACCTTTTCTTTTCTTAAGACAGAACATTAATTGGGTATATGGAAACCAAATTAAGATATGGTTTCAAACAATATGAACCAAACTTGGTGAAGGACTGGTAACTTCGAAGTCCTAACTAACGTTTTTGCGTCCATATACCACCGGATGTTTCTTCTATATGAAGCAGACGATACTGCGTCCCCCTCTTGAATAGGGCATATTAATCTGGCCAAGGCTTAAGTAGCAAAAACATCAAACTTATTTAAATTTACCCTGATTAGTATATAGAAAAATATTGTGATATTTCAGTAACCAAGGTTCATTATTTAAATTTACCCTGATTAGTATATAGAAAAATATTGTGATATTTCAGTAACCAAGGTTCATTATGAAGCTAATGTGTATCTATTATCAATAATAAAGGCACTTCAATTCATTTTACATCAAATGATGGACCTTCATTTTGGGGTTTCTGTATCGATTTCTAGTGAGCTGGTGTTACAGTAGCTAGTGGCGTTTAATTCTCACGTGTATTCGCTATATACTTATTAGCGAATAATGCTTCGCCTCATTAGAGCTAAATACATAATTACAGCGCGAAATATACGCCCTCTGTCGACAGAATAATTCGGCTAATTCGAATAGGGTTGGTGGTCATTATCCATTCCCGGTCAGACTCCCAACCAACCCTTAACCGGAAAATCATAGCTCTGCAGCACCCAACTTCGCATTATAACTCAAAGAATCGAAAGAATAATGGCGTTAGGCTTAAGATACTAACAAATCATGGTATCCTAAACTCCGATTGCAGATAGACTATTCCATAAATTACTTGCAAAGAAAACCAACACACAGGCGTGAGGGAAGTCGCCCTCTTTGGTTATCTTCACTTGTGTCAACCAACCAAGAGTCAACACTAGATGGAGCTAACCCGAGTTCACTACACGCTATGGTGACTAGCCGACTCGCGATGCCCTCTAGTGGTGCATGCTTCTTGGCGCCAGAGAAATAACCAAAGAAGGTGACCTCCCCGCCCCTGTAGTGTTTGCTTCTCTACTGTAATTAATAGAATGGTCTACAGCGGTAGGAAATCTGGGAAATAAACCCATTCACCCTTTTGTATATATCATCATGCACCTTTGCAATTCTTTCACTCCCCTATTCCAGGTACCACCCCGGGATCAACTTTTTTAATTAATAAAATCTTTAACATTTCTCAGGCTGCAACTTTATTCCCCAATGTCATAAAAAAATCCTAACATTCACCAGCCTTTTTCTCTCTCTAGGTTTCCAAATACGGGCCTTCTTTTCTCCATCCCCATCCTTAGTTTAGTTTTTTACTCATTTCTGAAGACTAGGCTAGAGATCTGAAAAAGCTAGAAGAAAAATATAACCCCCCCCCCTCTCTCTCTCGCTCTCTAGAGACAATAATCACGCCTTCGTAAAGAGAAAAGAATTTTACGGAAGGTGTATGACGGAAAAGGAAAAAAAATTCCCGCGTATTTTTCACGCCTTTTATTCTCACTGACATACTTTCCACCATGCATACGTTAGTTAAGAAACTTGGATAACATATTTCCCGGCGGGGCTCGCGCAAGAGTAAAAATTAAAAAGTATTTTTTCATTTTTTAAAGGGAGTATTACCGTATAAATATGCCACTCCCCTAATAAGAAGGTACCGTTAATTTTTGCAATATTAGGCCCTTCTAGATATGCACCTATATCCTAAAGTAATATATCACAGTTTTTCGTGAAATTTCCCATAGAAAAAGCATGGGGGTTTTGGTTCTCCAGAGAATGGAATCATTTAAAAACTACAGCGAAGTTACGTTTCGGAATACTTTCAAATTAAACAGTAACTATTCATTTCAAGGCGTGCCTTTTTAATTGCCATAATTGCAAGTGTTACTCCCTTTAAAATTATTTACGAAAGTTCGTATATTTGCCAGTTTGAATAAGCAAAATGTGTTTTTAAGGTAAGAATTTACCTTAAGAAATTCATTTTTCTATACATGTAATCGAGATTCCAGGATTATACAAAGATTACTAAACTAAAAATGGTTTTTGGAATTCCCTAGTGTCGCCAGGTCGTTGTTGAGATAAGAAATTGCAAAGCAAAATAGGCTGGCAGTTCAGTTTGACTTAGTACTTGACAAGCTTCAGGCCGGAGGTTTAAGAGAGGGGAGAGAGCGAGAGAGAGAGAGAGAGAGGCTAGCAGTTCAGTTTGATTCAGTACCAACTTCACTCGCAGAAGATTAAGAAGTTTAACAGAGGGGGAGGAATTTTCCGTAGCCATTAACCCTAACCCACAAACATGACCTGGGGGGTCACCTATTTACATCGTATAGTGAGTGCATTTACTCAAAATATTACTCCAATTAGAGCTCAATTATGGCATATCCAATGATCTCAAAAAGCTCGGTACTGAGTGAGGTATTCCCTCTAGAGCTGCTCGGGTATACATATTTTAGCTGGAAAAAAACATCTGATACCTTGTCGAGCATTTCCCCTGGGGTATTTAAGGATAGCAAAAACAATGCTTACGTCAGCGTGCTTTTAAAGAGTAACTATAGCAACAAAAAGCCGCCGGTCGCGCGCTAGCTACACTCAGGAACGGGCCTTAATTAGTCAAGAACAACGAGAATTTTTAATTAGCCACTTAACCATCCGGGATTGGGTAGACCAATTAGCGTGTAACTCGAGAATACACTACTGTGTTGAAAATTTAAAAATTAATTCTGGAGTGTCTAGTTAAACTTTACTAAACCTAAATCTAAAACATTTTCAAATTAGGCCTAAGGTTTTCTCTGTACACGTGACGTGTTTCCTAATTGCGAAAGGAATTCTGGGTCCACGCGCTTCGTTTTATTCACGAGGAAAACTTAGCTAAGCCTAAAATTAAAACTTCCAACGTGGAATAACATTTTTTAAATTATTACAAACACATCGTAGGGAGAGGTTATAGTAATTCATTTCGAAAGTTATCACACTTTTAAAAAGATGTATGGGTACTTATACATAAAATATCTATACTGTATATCTCCCATAAGAGTCATTTCTAAAAAGATGGTCAGTTATCTGGGTACATATACTAGGGATGTTATTTTATATCACCGCAGCATCCTCGTAAAAATATATCCACCAAAACACGAAAGATACATTTTTCGAAAAGATACACCTGAATGAAGAAGCTAGAAGCAAGCTGGGATATGTATGAAAATATATTTTTTGCAAATCTCGGCACATTTCGAGAGGTATTTCCAAAGTGGATGGATGCGCCGCCCGCTCTATGCTGCTGAGAGGAATTCCCAGAAATTTTTTCGAAAACTTCAGAAAGTGAAGAAGAGAGGATGGACCTTTTTGCAAAAATGTCCCTGAATAACTAGAAGTAAGGTAATTGAAGCAAAGTTGTTAACGCGGTAAGGGAGATATTGTTTGCTTAGTACTTTTTGCTCGAATCTCGAGAAGTTATTTGCCGAGCTGCTCGAGAAATGCCAACATCTAGAAATTGACCCCAAGATCTAGAAATTGACCCCTAGCTCTAGAAATTGACCCCTAGCTCTAGAAATTGACCCCTAGCTCTAGAAATTGACCCCTAGCTCTAGAAATTGACCCCTAGCTCTAGAAATTAACTCCAAGCTCTATAAATAAATGTCAAGATCTAGAAATTATTCCCCAACCTCTAGAAATGGTAAGAATTAACGTTTTTTTTTGTCGGTTACATCAAAGGAACGAAACTTAATGAACAAATACTTCAACTTATACTCTTTTGATCGTATACTAAAAACGATGTGAAGTGGGTATCTCCAAGGAGGGATTTCCATGTACAACTCGATCAAAGTGAATGAAGAACCTCTAAGAATCTAGCCGTGAACCTATCGAACGACTACGAGCTCTCTCCCCCCCTTGCTCATCTCTTTTAACGGACTTGGAGTGTTTCTCTCTCTCTCTCGTTTCTCCAATTTCAAAGCTAGAATCCCATCCCTATTTTTCGATCCGCATTTTCCACTTTCTCTTAAAGTCCGGGATGCACTACCGCAACGGAAAGAGATAGAAATAAGTAGAAGAAAAAAGATGTACAAAATTCGGACGACAAACCATGCAGAAAAAAATAACACCACTCCCATAACAGTTTTTTTTCCGTTACCACTCGAGAAAAAAGTTTTCAGTTTTGGCCTTTACTATGATATGTTAAAGTATGGATTTGCCTTTTAAGTTCTCAGATTTGTTTCTGCTGGGATATTCTTTTTTAATTTTTAAAATTCATTTTACTGAGAAATATGTATTTCAAGGAGTTTGTTCGATTTGTTTTGGCTTTTAAATTTGATATGAGTATAGGCTAAATCCTACAGTGGACATTTTATCATCTTTACCGAGGTTTAGAAGTAAGAAATCTTGATAATTGTTTGTAAGTTATTTTAGGGTTAGATATCTGTAGCAGTACCTAAGCCTAATTCTCTAGATAAAGCGCGCGCTCGATTTCAAAATTTCAGCGCGTGACATAAGGAAAAAACTCTCCTCCAGCGAGAAAAGCGCGGGAAACTTTCCAAAATTCAAACTAGGCTTAACGTGGAATTCTCGCGTGAGTTTAATAAATGCATGATATATTCGTGTTGAACAAACATAAACTTACTATGTGGTTTTTTTTCTCCTTTAGTTAAGCCTAAGACGGCTTCCATTTCATTCCACATCTCAACACAAACAAGCCTAATTCTTCCAGCATGAAGAGTTTAAGCTGACCCTTGTAACTTTTGTAGGGGGAGTTAGGCCTCGTTAGGTTTCCCTGACAAACTGGAGGTCAAGGCGCGCGCGGTATAACCGGAGCGAAACCCATTAAAGGTCACTCCGTGGTAAGCTATAGACTATAGTTTTCCCATTCCGGGAGTCTCGGGACCGTATATAAGGTTGCTTTATACCTTTTTTAAACCACCTGAAGGAGCTCGGGGTTTTAGGCTCTGTGCCTTTTAGGGACTCTTTACGGCTCGGCTTGAGCGAAAGGGAAAACTATATTCCGCGTCGTTTCTCGTAAATCACTCGTAACCAAGCACGCTATTAAAGGGAGGAGATGCTCCTGCCTGTATATTTTCTAGCGGGCCTTGGTTTAAGCCTTGGTCGATGTGTGGCCGAGGCTTAGTGACTACTATAAGGGCGGGGAAGGGAGGAAGGGAGTCTTTCAGGGTTAGCCATGTAAGGATGACGGATTATGTGGACGCCGTATATTTTTTCTTACTACAGGGTGTTAGATATACCCATTATCATTTTGATATGATCTATTTTTGTGGCTAGCGGATATGGTTTTTAGAACGGTTATTAGAGCTATAACATATTGCGGTGGAACTACTTTTTTCCTTCTGCTGTTGTTAGAATCAAGATTCTGAGGATAAAAAGTTGGGGGGTTGAGAAATATGTATCAATTTCGTACCCCACACTCTTTTATCAATATAATGGCTTTCAAATTGGAAATAAACAAATTTCCAGGTTTTGGAGATATAATTAATGGTTGTGGCTTCAAAATTATGGTTCAGTTCAAATCAGTTAACGTATTATATTTTCTGAAACTTTAAACGGACCGTAGAAATGCTAATTTTGACTTCTAAAACCCGAAAAGCTCTTTAGTTAACACATACAAGCTCGAAAAGGCCATTTGCTTTCTGTAGCAGACGATATTTTAACCAATTTACTAGAGTTTTATACCCCTTTAAAAACAATAACAGTATCAAAATCGACCTATCACTTACCCAAGATGCATTGTAGGTTCGTCTGCATCTTCTTCTTCTTCTTCTTCTTCTTTCTTCTTCTTCTTCTTCTTTCTGAGTTTCATCCAATTACAAACCCAAATATTTACTACAAACAAAAAAAATTATAAATAAAATTAGACATAATTTAACATAATTTAATAAAGGTTGAATAATAATAAAAAAGGCGCCAACTTATTCATGACCCCATTTAAAGGTATTAGACGCAAGGCTTAGAAAACGAAAGGGGTTTTATGAAAAAGTGAGGACAAATCAAATATCTAAGGATTGAATTTATTCCTAAATTTGAAATTTCTATTATATGTATTGGAAGTGACGGTGGTGCCATTGCAGCCTCATACTGAAATTAAATCGGTCATACGACTTTTCTTTTTCTTTTTTTTATAAGCGATAGCTCAATTCCACAGACATTTGGGCCCGCGACCCAAGAAATACTTTCAAGGGAAGATGAAATACAGGGTATTAGGACCGCAGTACAGTTGGATAATCATTTTTGATGCGTCACTTCTATCACATTTTGCCACACAAGGAACACTCTAACAAGTTATAATTTAAGCACTTTACGGATGACCCCTTAATTAAGTTAAATTAGAAATCACTGTCTTTCAAAGAGTCTTACTTAAATTTAAGGGGGTCATCCGTAAAATACTAAAATGTTCATAACTCGTTTAGAGGGGGTCGCTATTGTGGCAAAATATACATTTTCGACTCAAAATTTATTGTCCATAGAATAATCCCATTCATGTACTTTGGTTCTACCACACTTTATGGAACACCCCCTATAATACACGTCTATTATAATTAATATCAACAAACCCTGATTAATAAAATCTGTCTTAGTGGACAAAAACTGAGAAAGTAAAAGGCAAGAGAACAAAATGGAATGACTGAAGAACCAGATATTAAAAAACATGATTAAAAAACATCAATTATTTAAAAAAACAATTATCTTCGTTTTTGTTTCAACAAAATTAGGCTACATTTGCCCAAAATATTTTATAATGAAATTAAATGCATTATTTAGAAAGAGAAAAAATGTATTTCACCCTCTATTTAATGCATTCCGTTGAGACTGTCAGATTGAATAGAAACCGAGACGCTGAAATTTATATATGAAGGTACGGGAAGCAAAAAAAAAAAAAAAAAAACTGCCTGACCTGGAGATAAAATTTAATCAGGAAGTTTTTTTTCTTCATCCCAATTTTTCTACCTTTTTTCAGGAGAAAAAAAATTCTTTTGGAGCAGTGCAATATTTTACTCTGAGCGCGAGAGAGAGAGCGTCGGTGTAAATGCAGCAGCAGCAGACGTTCTGTCGCTGCCAATCAGAATTTTAATCTTATTTTTCACTCCTCTAAGGAAACGGGGTCAAATATGCTTTGGTCCCATTGAACCGAATTCCCATTCGACAGAAGGGGTTTTTTTTTTGGGGTCCCATTCGATCGAACGTAGCCAAAGGTGCGATTTTATTATAGTCCCATTGGACCGAAATTCTATTGAACTGGAAGAAGACATACTGTGTGGTTTTGCATTAAATACATTTTTAATTTCAAAACTATTATTATTTAAAAATAAATGTGAGTTGAAAATGTATTACTGCACTCCTCACCTCACCTACCCTAGCATAACCTAACCTTCCTAACCTAACCTAACCTAACCTAACCTAACCCACCCAACCTTGTTTGGAGGTAAAAGATTATTTTATAGTAGTTTTAAAACAATTTATTAGCAATAATAGAAATATTTTGGAAAGATGTCAGATAATTAATTGGAGAATATTTTGGAAAAGGTGGCAGCTAATTAATATGAGAATATTTTGGAAAAGGTGGCAGCTAATTAATAGGAAAATCTTTTGGAAAAGGTGGCAGCTAATTAATGGAGAATATTTTAGAAAAGGTGGTAGCTAATTAAAAGGAGAATATTTTTGGAAAATGTGGCAGCTAATTAGTAGGAGAATGTTTT